>JAAVUE010000123.1:0-107903 GCA_014898975.1 Fusarium nodosum | reverse complement strand
CGGGGTGCTCAGGCTGGGCGGGTTGCTCAGGCTGGGCAGGGTGCTCGGGCTTAGCGGGGTGCTCCTCGGAGGGAGTCTCAGGGTGCTCAGGAGTAGGGTGCTCAGGCTTGCCGGGAACGACAACGGTAGGGTAAGAAGGAATCTCCTTAGTACCGGTGGCGTAGACAGTGGTGCAAGGAACAGTCTCAGTCTTGACAGATCCGTAAGGGCAGTCCTTGACCTCAGGGCCGCACTCGGTGACAGTGTAGACCTTGGTAGAGTAGGTGGTCTTGGTGGTGTAGAGAGTGCTGGTGTTGGGAGGAGCGTAGCCGGTAGGCTTGGAGGGGTGGCCCTCAGTGACAGGAGCGTAACCGGTAGGCTTGGAGGGGTGCTCCTCGGTGACAGGGCAGACGGTGGTAGAGACGGGGTAGGTCTTGGTGGTGACGGATCCGTAAGGGCAGTCCTTGACGGAAGGAGGGCACTTGGTGACGGTGTAGACCTCAGTGGAGTAGATGGTCTTGGTGGTGTACTTCTCAGGGTTCTCAGGAGAGTAGCCAGTAGGCTTGGAGGGGTGCTCCTCAGTCACAGGGCAGACAGTGGTAGAAACAGCAACGGTCTCGGTGACGGTGTAAGGGCCGTGGCTACCAGCGGGACAGTCCTTGACGTAGTCAGGGCACTTGGTGTAGGTGTTGACAGCAGTGGTATAGACAGTCTTGGTGGTGTAAGGGACGGTAGCACCAGTGGTAGAGACACCGTTGGCACCAGTCTGGGTAGTGTCAACGGGGGCAGTCTCGGTACCAGTGGGAATAGAGTCGGTCTTGGTGTCAACGGGAGCAGTCTCAGTACCAGTGGGAACAGAGTCGGTCTTGGTGTCAACAGGGGCAGTCTCAGTGCCAGTGGGGATAGAGTCGGTCTTGGTGTCAACGGGAGCAGTCTCGGTGCCGGTAGGAGCAGACTCAGTAGCAGTGTCGACAGGAGCAGTCTCGGTGCCAGTGACGACGGGGACAGTAGCAGGGGCAGTGCCCTCCTCAGTGGTAGTCTCATCGTCGCAGTCCTCTTCAGTGGTGGTGGGAGTAGAGGTCTCGGTGGTGACACCAGTAGCAGCGTCGGTGGTGACGTCGGTAGCGACATCAGTGGAAGCAGTACCAGCCTCGGTAGTAGCAGTCTCGGCCTCAGTGGTAGCAGTACCGGCCTCAGTGGTAGCGGTGCCGGCCTCGGTGCTGGCAGTCTCGGTGCTGACAACCATGGCAGTGGTGGTGGTGGGAAGCTCGCAAGTGCAGGCCTCTTCGAGAGCCGCACGACGCTCAGCTTCGGTGCTACCAGTGCACTCCATGGGAATGCTGGTGAGGGGGCAAGAGGAGATAGAGTTGCAAAGAGCATCCTTGTTGGCCTGGACAGCGATATAGCAAAGGTCTTCCACCTCACAATCGCAAGGCTCATCGGCGACGTTGCGGGGGATGTTCTCAAAGGCAGAGGCCAGGCCAAAGGCCATGGCCATGTAAGCAGCGGTCTTCATGTTGAGAAGAAATGTACAAAAACGGTAATGAACGAATGGACTGCGGTGAACTCAAAGAGTTACTTATTATCCGCGAAGACTGGTATGTAAGTGAGTGACAAGAAGTGAAGAGAGGAAGGCATGGAGGCGGGAATCGGCTGTTTATATGCAGGACAGGCCTCTTTGCTCTGGTCCATCCTTTTCCCCTTGTCTGTTTGGCCCCGAGTTTCCTTGCGTGGGCTGTTGGGTGTGGGCTATCATCATCCCGGACATTTGCTGTGGCTATTCTCGATTTGATAGTGTGCTTGAGCTTGCGTTAGTTCGAAGCGCTATTGATAGATGGAGCAGAATGGAAGATGGGGCACAAACTTGGGCAGATGGATCTAAGCCTGATAGGGAGCTAAGCTGTAAGTGGTGCCGCATGGCCGGCCGGGTTGGCCGCTTATTGCGAGCGTGTCCATAGCGTTGGGTTAGGAGGTAGATTGGAAAAGCAAAAGCAAAGCCAAAGGATGCCTGGATGAAAGAGAAAGTCGTTAGCCACTTGAGTAATAGCACGCTGAAGTTCAACTGACCAAGACCCACTTTGTCTCAACGGGGGTGTCCCCTGACCCCTGACTAAATCGTGGCTTTTCTAGCCTTATCTGGCTACTTTAGCGGGGGTCGCGTACAAGCGCTCGCCGAAGCTACGGTGGAGCGACAACGGGCTAGGATTGAACATATCCATGGAGCCGCCTGTTTCGCTGAAGCCTGGGGCAGATGTTTCTATGCTGTTGGCAGGTCAGTAACAATGAATCGTTGTACATACAGTAGTTTCTTCTGGGCTGTCGCACCAGAGACACCGGCTCGGCACACTATTGCAATACATTGGCAGTTTATCCACCTTCAGCTGCGTCTAGATAATCGATAACTCAGATACGAATAACCCTCATCCACATCCTGGCTGGTCTATCGTTCCATGAAGCGTAGTAGTCTGTTTTTGTAATAGGGGCAGTTCATTTCCTGGAGAACCTTACAGGGTTAGCATGCGAAATCTCCTGTGTTGACGGCAGTTGTGTCGCTTCCTTTGCATTGTATCTTTGTTGTTTACTTTGCCTCAGTGTTGTTCAGCGCTTTGTTAATTTCTATTTTCGGTGTGTTATCTTCAGAAGACGAATGTGAATTTTGGGAAATTAAGAGCTCAGTTTAGGGTTGTTAGTGGTCAACGGAACAAGAGGCGAATACTCTCTGAAGCAGGACACGAACATGCAAGAATCACAACTTGCAAGTTTTGACAGTCGATGGATCGATGATCGACATGACGACCATTATGTGATCGACAAACAAGACCTCTGGATAAGAATTAAATCGATCTTGATGGGGTGTTAGGAACCGTTTGAATCGGTAACTTAGGTCCATCCACAGGAGCCACTTTAGTGAAGGATCTGCTTGAAAGAAACCGCTCATGTTGGTTGACTTGAAATTGTATATTTGGAAAACTTGCCTGGTCCTCGTTCTAGGGTATTTGAGAGAATGCCATTGTTGTAACTGCTTGGATATTATCGCGCTCTGTGCAGCTTATGTTGAGTACAATATGCGCTGTATAGCATCACAGCCTTCACTGTCCATGTGCAAAGCATCCATTTGATGTGATACCTAATAGGTCCCACCAATTGCCACTCCGAGAGATCAACAATGAGAGTTCGGGTACCTGACAGCATGCATATGTTAGCGTCCAGTCTCCATAGCATGAGAAGATAGAGGGAGAACCGGGCTATCCAACCAAGACATGCAGCGCGTCATTGACTTAGACATGCGCACACCAGGTGGGCGGAGGGTTTTTGGAGGTTTGCATTAATCCAAGGGGGGAGATTAAAGAAAGGGAAAAACTCAACCGCCACAAAAGAAACGGGTATCGAAAGAGGTGCTGAAAGGAAGATACGGATAGTACTGTAATTTGCATCATTCGCGCTGTGGCGTTTTGAAAACCCCAATCAGATTTATGGGTGCTAACGCTTCGCCCACTTGGCTCCAAGCCATCTACCCGCACCTGACAAAGCAATCAGCAGGTAAAGGAGGGTGTGCTTTTATGCATTTGCACAATTGGTGAGTTTGTCTACAGTAAAAGGAGAGAGGCAGAAGAAGGCGTCTTCTAGAAGATGGCACATCGCAAGATATGGCTTGTTGCCATCCGGTACTTGTCAACCCGGTGAATCTGCAATAATGGACGCCATTAATTGACAAGAAGGACCCTTTGAAGATCTCGGGAAACGTCAAGTTTCAGCATCATCCGGTCCAGTTGTCAAATTGAAACTTTTTTTTGTGAGATGGATGTGATATCCAGTCAGTGCTTTGTTGGATCCTTGACCACCCCCTCGAATTTTGTGTAATATCATTGGCCCATATAGTATCCATATCCCTCCCTTTGAATTGTGCTTTCTCTGTGCACACAATGCAATCATATTAAAACTAACAACTAACCTGACTGCTCACAAAGTCGTAATGCAAGGCATATCTGTACGTGGGTCTCCGAGGTAACTGCAACCTTTGGGGCACACACAAATCGCAATCCTTCCTTGCCCACGAGGGTAGATTCGCAATTTAGCTTGACTCAGCAGCCAAAAACCGAATTGTTTGAACACACTCTTCTGGAGTCAACTGAAGTTGACTCAATCGCCCTTCAGCCTCAAAACGAGCCCCCCCTTGCAGCTCCCGCTCCGACACGAAACAAAACAGTGTCTCCCGCGAAGCCGCATTCCAGTCTAGTTTTCCCACATTTCCACTGTCAATCGTACCGTTTCTGCAATGTGCATCCACTTTCTCGTCTATGCTACTATTACCCCTGTCACCGTAAACGGGTCAATTAGCGCTGCGCGCCAACAGCGATAGCTCCATGAAGGCGTGGTCACTCTCAAACCGCCCAATTCGGGGTGCTTTTTCCTTTTTGGGAGAACTGTTGTGTTGTCCATGTACGATGTAGGTAGGTTAGAGGAAAAGGGGAATATGTCTGTCTGAAGAAACATGTGATGCGCATCTACGGAGTTGTTCTTAGCGATATCCATCATGTTGAGTGCTCGTCTGTGTTTCTATCTCAAGCAGCATATCTCGTTAGGTTCACGCTCAGACCCATCAATCATCGTATAATCCAAAAAGCAATGTCATTTTCAAGTCGTTGCTCTCGCCTGCTCCGGTGCCTTGCCACAACTGGACCCTAAAGATTCAGCTTCTCTCTATTCATCTCAATGCCTGTCCTCGTTGTAGATCGTTCCCCCTGCCTTTGCACTCCGCTCTCGGGGCATCGACAGGGAAACCCGGCCCCCTGTCAAATGATGAGGTCCAGGCCCAGATGAGGCAGAGCTGAAGACAGGGTATTGACGGTCTATCGGATTTGGTTTTGATAGTCTCGTCGACTACTTTTCTTGGCCAAGTACACGTCTATTTCGAGAGTTTGCGCTTCCGATCCGAAGCGTCTTGAGCGTTGCGGTGATGGTTTTTGTTCTTAGGAAAAGGAATTGAGGCAGTAATATTGACAATCTTGCTCAATGCTTGGGGTGCTGATGGTGGTGCTGGATCTCTTGAATAAAGGAACAGCATGACCCACGAAGGTTGTCTATCTGATGTTTCATGATACTGCGAACCTCCACAAATTGCTGACACCATCCACCTTGTTCATCCGTCGTTTATGCTCAATTTTCAAGCTGTACTGCATTCGTCGTGAGTGCATCGTGCTGTATGCTAATTGCCCCTCTGTATGGACTTTTGAAAGATGATGGCCTCAAGACTGCCACGACGCAACACTAACCCAATCCCGAAGCCGTCTAGCAAATCAATAGTGCATGCATGCAGCAACTCTTCTTACTATTTCCCTGACGTTCGCCAACTTTGTTCCATCTTTTTTCTGCTGCTGGGTTTTTCTTCGTACCACCAGTCTGATCTTTCTTTCAAGGTAGGCAGTAGAGGGACTACCAATTGAACAGTGCCGACGTTGTCAGAATATATACCAAACAGTTTTCTGTCAAGCATAAGCTGCATAGCTCTTACTTAGACGCCGTTACCGACTGCTGAGTATTACGTAGAGGCTTATCCTGTCACTCGGGAATGCCGTTGGAGAAGTTGTCTATCTCTGACACCATGTACCCACAAATTCATCATTTTGGGGCCATGGACTCTCCATCGTTTGCAAGAGGCATTCCGAAACGTCGTCGAAGAACAAATACGAGCAATAATATCCGACTTGCGGGGTATGTTTTTTGGAACAGTTATCTGATAATTCCCTCTTTATCAACCCAAGCTTTGAGAGTGTATCTTAGGTTGGAAGCAGACCTTCGGTAGTTGTCGATGTGGAGGTTGACCGTTGGAATGTTGAATCTAGAGTACCGAGACATTGGAATTCAAAATGGAGATAAGGTTCGCAATATCTGCGGGGGTAATGGGGCTCTATCTGTGGATCGAACGCGTCTCGTGTAAGTCTTTTGCGGTTTCCTTTTGGCATCGATTTTCGAACTTCTTCTAAGAACGGGATATTTGAGAACTTGGATACCGTCACCGTTGTAGAAGATCTGCTGGCAAGCAGCCCGATTAACTAACAACACTACTAACGGAGCACTGACATGATTGATACATCTTGAACATGCAGTGTATTTCGAATCAAATTATTCATTCGGTTTCAATTAGCTCTTAGGATTGAAGAGTTTCGTTGATCTGATTTATATGAATTGAGGCCTGACTGAGTAGTTGTGTAGTCTACAGGGTAACTAGCTCTGTTCGTGATGTTGTTGGGCAATATCTCTGTCGGAATCTATAACAACTACAGTCTATTGGCGATTGCAAAAAAAAAAAAAAGAAATGAGTATATGTTTCCGTTTTTCTTCTTCTTCTTTTTTTCTTTCTTAGTGGCGGCGGTCGTTCCCTGAGTGATTTCAGTGCGTAATGTTGAGGCTAGAATGACATTTTCGTAGACTGAATTATTGCTCCATTTCACGAGTTGCTTCACGATGACTAGAGTTTCACAAGGCTAGCCCTATGCACGTCCCATCAAAAAGAGAGTTCACCAATCGAACCGGTGAACTGTCATCTCATTCTACTACTTGCAATACTCTATCTAGATGCTGTTCACCATGCTCAAGCGTTCTGGCCGTCTCCAGAGCCTCGTTCAAAACCGTTGGCTCCCTCAGCGCGGTCGGCACTTCAGTTAGTGCTTACATAGGTATGTATTGTCGAATATTAGGCAGGGGCCTGTCTCTTGCTCTTGCCTTGAGAATATCATGTAGTTGTCCTTAATGAGAGCAATATTGAAAATAACATTTTCTATAGGTGGAAAAAGAAGAAGAAAAAAACACCAAAGTTCTGTTCTGTTCTGTTATACAAATCCCAGAGCGAAACCTTAAAGAGGGCTCCAATTCTATACCCGACGCCACGCTAATACCCACAGCCACAATCATATTGTTACAGTATCAATACAGTCCAGTCAGTCCAGCCAATGTCAAAACAAATCATCTACTTTTGTAGAATTTATCATCAAACGCTAGAGTCGTGTCGATGGCTGCCATGGTCCCGCGACCAGTCGTTTGGCCTGTGACGTAGAAGTTCTCTGTTCTGTCTGGAGTTGTGGCCCACCGGTTTAACATGGCACCATTAGAGGTGCTCCGACCGCCCGTGTAAGTCGAGCCACCAGAGCCATTGCTGTTGCTGTGGCTGTATCCATAGTTGCTGTAAGACCTGGTGGTTCATGGTCAGTCGTTGGCTCGAATTATGTTGGTTGGTGGTTTATTTACTTACTGGTTGGCAGTAGGTGAAGAGGAAGACATGTTGTTGGTTATCTTTTATTGGACTGAGAGAGTTGGTTGTTTGTTTGGTTGGCTGTAGTTGATGGTATAGTTGGTATGATCTAAACTTGTCGTTGTATTATGGCAGATAGTTAAGATTGGAGACTTCACTCAATGATTGAGAAACTGATGATGATATCAAAAATTCCAATTCCAGGAGGAAGACTACGGCTTTATGTATCTTAATCAAAAGTGTCCCGGTATTCGCAAAATCGTAGACAGACATCAAAGTAGGCAGTCTCGAAATGGAAAAATACCACCATGGGCAAACTCTTGAAAACACCCTCGAGCAAAAAACGGCCCCCATCATGGCGCGCAATTGGGAATAGTGAGATAGATAACAAGCCCCCCTAGTTTCGAAACATCCATGATGGGAATTTTTTTACCACACGTGCGCGCAAAAGCGGAAGAGTCGAGAAAAAATAGGTAGGCCAAATGGCAGCCTCAGACAATCCCCATCATCGTCACCACCGTAAAGGCTTCAATTGGACGGTGGCGAGATTGATGAAACGACAACTGCACCTCCGAGAAGGAGCACCGAGTCAGTAACAACCAACTGATCAATTGGATCTTTCACTCTCAAAATTCGAATAATTGTATCGGCGGAAATTCCATGGTTAGCTTCCCTCGCAAACGCGCAGAATTACAGTGACGGAAACACGTCCTTTGGGTCCTGAACTAGGTAGCGGAGATAAGCCACAAGAGGGAGCCAGGTGCCAGCCAGGCTACCAGGTGGCTCAGCCGGCCCCCAATTAGTTAGAATAAGCAAGGTTCAAGATATCATGAATGTTCAATATGGTAGCATTCCATCAATTCATGCACCTTTTTAGAGATTCAGTCACTGGAGAGTAGATTGTTGCAAAGGGGTGGAATGAGTTTTGCGCCTTTGTGCGGTGTAGTGAAGGACGGCTATGTTGTTGATGGGAAGAACCTCTGTACTATAGCTTTGAGATAGCCACCATGACAACTCAATGGCAAACCAGCCAATCAATTGGCCGTGTGCTTTACAGCAAGTTTCAGGGCAAGACCGCCCAAACGTTTAGGAGCTTAAACCTGAGAGGCCAACTTTTCTATAGCCACTAGCGCCAACAGCAATCAAGGCAAACGGTTCTGTTCCTTCTGTGATGATTCTTTCTCAATGGCCTCTTGGCCTGTCCATCCTCATCCCCATTCATAGGCGGTAGTATAAGGGTGGGAAATATTAGTACTTTTAAGCAAGGCTGAGTGGATAAGACAACAGATCGAGGGATGTGCAGAGTGCAAGGTCTGAACAAATTGACAACGGTCTGAATAGTGGTAACTCACAAGGCAATATTATTCTAAATAGCATAAGCTGACTTACTAGTTTCATCTCTTATCCGTCTGGCGGTTAACTTCTCTAATACCTAGTTAGGTATCTTGGATAGAGATTGTCTCTCATGATGGACGCCAGGGAGGCCCCACACTCATCATGGCAGATGTAACTTCATGACGGCCGCCATGGGCAGCTAAATCCTGGCTACCAAGGTTCTCTCTGTCGTCGCTTTCGCCGGCTATCTACCGCGCTTTCCCTGGTCGAGAGTTATTGGAACTTTGGATCCCAGTTATCGTGATAAGGATATAACTCGACCAGCATCCTCAAGTACCTTTCAGCTATGTCAACCCCACCCTGCCTCAGTAGGCGGGCACTTCTCCTTCTGACCTATGACACCTATGGTTACCATCATTTATTTGCCGTTAGACTGCACTTTTAGCAATTTTACTGCAAATGTCAGAGTGTTTAATATGTTGCTACGTTCGTAAATATACCTCTGGTTTCTCACCTTTGGCTCTCCAGCATGTCTGACAAACAACCTTTTTGTCCTGCATCGCCCGAGGGCAGTGATATTGTGGTTATAGGAACATACGGTACGAGCAACTACAATCTGGGGCATGTCTTGTATGAATCCGACAACACCATCGTCAGTATTCGAGAGCGGTTGCGCCCTACAGAGTCCAAGCAAGATGGCAGCGAGTTGCCGAATTTGTTCAAAGCGGTTATGGATCGAGGATTTGATCCATTAGCAGAAGATATAGCTGGAAGGACTAGCTTGGATCTGGCAGCGGCGCATAGGAATGGTGATATCTTGAAGCTCTTTGACAGGGCGGATAAGTGAGAGCGGGAGCGATCTTGCATGATATGATGCATCTTGAAGGTACTTCCCGATGTTCCGGGATTGTAATATGTCATTTTACAAAACTACAACGCAGCTAAATTGGTGGTTGCAATAGGGTATCATTTCCTTCTCACGATACTGTTCTTGAGTATCCAATTTCTCTCATCCTAAGCTTTGGGGTATAAAGATAAACAACCTAAAGGTCCAGTCTAAATAGAATAGATCGACCTACTAACTTCGTCTCTTATGCTTCCAGCAGCCAGTGTGATACCCCGAAATCTAAGTACTGGCCTTCTCTGGCGGGCGTGCTGCATCCTCTTTAACTACCTCAATAAAGCTAGGTGGTGCCTCTTCTTCAGCTGGAGGCTGAATCCATGACTCGTTCCGTTGAATTTGAGAGGGTCCCGCAATAGGTTCAGTTTCTCCTCCCGCTTCGGCATCTGCAACAGGGACCTTTTGATCCTGTTCAAACCGCCCTGACCCTCGTTCGTCACTTGGGGCCAGCAACTTCACTGGTATCGCCCCATGTTCTTTGAAAAGCTCTCCAGCTATCGTCCCCCTGATCTCCCATTTCAACCTGTGGGATTGACGGATATTATATGTTGTGAAACTTGGATTGAAAGAATAGCCTCCGCCTCCGTGTCGATGGGGAAACCCAGGGCCAAAACATCCAAGGCGCAAATCAATCATTGCTCCGATATCGATGGGTGAACAGTCGTTTGTACATGGTATGTATATGCCGTCTTTGGCTCTGGAAAGAGGATTCATGACACAGAGGTTGACTTCTGCGTTTTTGTCCTTTGTATGGGGAGTAAATGTCCCTTCGCACATGACTTCTGTGGTTATAACAACCTGAATAGAAAGAAATGACAACTTGACCTTTTGCGGCACATCGTGCAGGACTTCGCTCGTGTCTTTTCTGTTTGGAACGATGCGTAGCTGCACAGGTAGAGGGTTGGGATTGTCGAGCTGAATGGCGGTCGGGAGGCCGATGAACAGATCAAAGGCAAACTGCGGGACACTCGTTGTTTGGAGGACCTGTTTGAACTTTTGGGAGAATGAGAGCTTGGCCTCATCCATGCCCGGAACGAGATGATAGGTAATGATCTGATGATTGCTCCGTGCCCTTTTTAGTCCAAAGTCTGCGATTGGAGGATTCGGATCTATGCTCATCACTGTGATGGGAAGGGTGGCTTCAACCATTTCGCTTTTCCCACCAAGGTGAATGGCAGCTGTCAAATAGTACTCGACAAAAGCCTCTGTGTGTCCCACAGTGGGATACGCATATGTTGACGGTAGAACGTGGTCTGCCGTGCGCAAAGGTAAGAAGCTCTCACTCTGTTCTCCATTTTGCAGGTGATCCGGATCGACGTATTTCGGCAGCGTGATGGCAAAAGGCCAGGCCTGCTCGTCACCGCCAACCTCGATATGGACAGGACCTTGGAAGATCTTTTGTCGATTCCTGGGTGGGATGAGGTTGAAGCGGCCTCTGTAAGTAGATGAGCTGTTTCCTCTACTGACGACCATCTTGGTCTTGGACCTGCCCGATATCGAGATGAAGATTGAGGCATTTGCGCTGACGACGTGATTCCTCCTGTAGACACATCCGATGATAGTGTCGCCCGGAGCGTATGAAGGCCGGTCTCCTTCAAGGCGAATGCCCAGAAATGAGGAGCATGAAGTGCCAGTCCGTGGCATGTTGTTTAATATCAGATATGGTGAGAAGTGGGAAGCATAAGAAACGAGGTCATGAAGGTGAAAGGATATATATTTCACTATATACGATTATGAGTATTCTCGTATGCCTTGTGGTTTCCTGTTTCATTGAAGGAAGTGGCTTGGTTCTTGGCGTCTGGCTGTGCCCGTTAGTTATTGAGGCTAAGTTGAGTACCTGCCCAATGAGGGATTCAACCTATGATGATCGCCAACATGCTTGTGCTTCGAACTGATTACCTTTGATGTCATGTGACAACTTTGTTTTGCTTTGTTCAACTAACTCTAATCTTGGTATCTTAGAAATACCACATTCTTGTTCTAATAGGTTTTGGTTGACCTTGAGACATGTTGGAACAAACACGGCCTGTACTTGGATCCTGCTTTGAGTCTGTCCTCACTTGCGGCTCGAGATTCCTATTACTCTCGCGCGTATCTATCATGATTTTGACTGTACATACAGAAGGAATTTGAAAATATCATGAGTCGGTATGAATTTGCAAGTCCCAGACTCAGGAGCTGTAATAACAGGCGATATGTCACGTTTGATCAATCATTCTTGGTCCATTGTTGAATGAAATACATGATTGAAGATGATATGAGCTTATCAGAGATAACATAAGAAGAGGCTGCAAGGCAACCTATGCAAGGTCTATAGATGCTTGGCCAACCAGCACGACAGGGTTTATAGTTCAGTTTCGGCTTTAGGGTGATAAATCGGCGATTGATCTGAGATGTTCCTGTGAGGGCTGCATGTTACATAATGCGCACCAAAGTGGCAGCTGACAGGCACAAATTGGAAATGAAGAAACCATATAGTATTGAAAAATTGGAACAACATTACTGAGTCAAAGAATCCTTTGAATGATTCAGTCAAGAAAACAAACATCAAGGTATGACGTCGAACTTGAAGGAAACGCTAGCATCGCGAATTAGTTAACCTCCGACAGCGAGTCAAGGCCTGAAAAAGTCATGCTTATCGCTCAGTATCCATTGGTCGGGCCGGTAATAAAATAAACAAGCAAGCACGCAACCCAGGGGGAAGGGAAAAAAAACCTGCCTTGTCTTAGTATCCAGCCAATGCCATGGACACGTTGGCGAAGAGCGGTTAGTGAATGGTGGGTCTGTCCGAGGAATTCTCGGGCAGTAAGTAAGATCTGGCATTTGAGAGAATAGAACAGTATGAAAAAAAAAGTGACTGATGTTTGAGATTGTTCAAGGCTTGGCGTGGAATGAGTGATATCAGTGAGTTATCATGTGTTGATACTAAAACTAACCCGCTGGCCAGTTAGAAACTCAGCAAAAGATTGAAAGAGCGGTCTTTTCTCGAAAAGATAACGTCACAGCCCAACTTCATTCTTGCGGCTAACAGGGGAGATCCCCCCAAGTTGTCCTGCTTACCCCGGGTCCTGTTCAGCAGTGGGGAAGCTTCAGTGGTTGTTGACCACTGTAAAATCAGAAATGCCACTGTAAAACCCCCTTGATCCGGGTCCGTGCAGTCGCCGGCGCCGATTATCCGAGTCTTCCCGAGCTGGCACGACCGGGACCAGAGAAAAAAAAAGACCTCAAACCTCAAACACCAAAAAAGGTTTTCCCCCCTTCTTCCTTTTCCTCTTCTTCACTCCACCAAACAATCTCCCCTCAGTCCTTCGTCGTCTGAATAACCACTATTCACAATGGCTGCCTCTACCGGATCCACCAAGGTCGACGCTGTCGTCCAGAACATCAAGGCTGAGACCCCCGAGAAGAAGTCTGGCCTCGCCCTCTACTCCCGATTCGCCCTTGCCGGTGCTGTCTGCTGTTCCGTCACCCACGGTGGTCTCACCCCCGTCGATGTGTATGTTCCAATCGCCTATGCGCTGAGTCTTGCGTCGTCAATTGCTTCAGAGGTGGTGGCTAGGTGCGCCAGGAGTGCAGGACTCAATTGCCTTGCAATGGCCACTTTACCACGCACCAAACCTTGACAGCAACAACCGACAAGAACACGCGAACTACATTGACCGAAAACAAGCAAACTAACAACATCTACAGCGTCAAGACCCGTATCCAGCTCGACCCCGCTACCTACAACCGCGGTCTCATCGGTGGTTTCCGCCAGGTCGTCAAGAATGAGGGTGCTGGTGCCCTCCTCACTGGTGTCGGCCCTACCTTTGCCGGTTACTTCCTCCAGGGTGCTCTGAAGTTCGGTGGTTACGAGTTCTTCAAGCAGCAGTGGATTGACGCTCTCGGCTACGAGACCGCCTCTAAGAACCGAACTGCTGTCTACCTGGCATCTTCCGCCACTGCTGAGTTCTTCGCCGATATCGCCCTCTGCCCTCTTGAGGCTACCCGTATCCGTCTCGTCTCCGAGCCCACCTACGCCAGCGGTCTCGTCTCTGGCTTCGGCAAGATTGTCAAGAACGAGGGTTTCGGTGCTCTCTACGCTGGTTTCGGTCCCATTCTCTTCAAGCAGTAAGTTTCCCTGCTACTCAATTGCACTTCCCAATAAGCTGACATGTGCTTCAGGATCCCCTACACCATGGCCAAGTTCGTCGTCTTCGAGAAGGTCTCTGAGGCTGTCTTCCGCACTTTCCCCAAGAAGGACCTCTCCGACGGTATGCAGACTGTTGCCAACCTTGGCTCCGGTCTGATTGCCGGTTTCGCCGCTGCCATTGTCTCTCAGCCCGCCGACACCATGCTCTCCAAGATCAACAAGACCCAGGGTCTCCCCGGTGAGGGCACTGTCTCTCGTCTCGTCAAGATCGGTAAGGAGCTCGGTATCCGTGGATCTTACTCTGGTATCGGTGCCCGTCTCTTCATGGTCGGTACTCTCACTGCCGGACAATTTGCCATCTATGGAGATCTCAAGAAAGTAAGTTCATCTTGAAGCCCTTGTTTTGAAGTTATCATGGCTGACGATTCCCAGGCTATGGGTGCTACTGGTGGCGTTGAGATCGCTGCTTAAACGACTTGAATCACATTTCGGATAATTGCGGGGAAAAGGTTAGTCATCAAAAACCTTCAATTCAAATTGGAGACACGCAACTAACTTGTTCGTTCTTGCCAGTTACTAGGTGCAAAGGATGAAGGGGTAAACAGCCACTTCCAAGCTCTTGATTGCACTTTTCGAGCCATTTTTGTAAAACACCATGATAGATTAATGTTCAACTCAAGGCGCAGGGGTGCCATTTACGATTTGTTTTCCCCTCAAATCTTGTTCAATCAATATCCATAAACCGTTCTGCACAAGTGAAGACATGTTTGATAATGTGATTATCATCATCTATCAATTCCAGCATCAACAGTGAATATCTGCCCGTTTGTTCTTCCACACTTCAGCCAACATGCCTCTGCCACGAGATTCTGGAACGCGCTGTGACATCAGCAATTCATACCTCATCTATAAATTTATTAAGCTTCCATTGTCTAGCCAGGAGTAAATGAGGCTTAACTACAAAAAGTATAGAACAGGGGCCCAGTTTGATATCCTCCCCCTTGATGAGGAGTCCTTCTCAGCAAAGTCCACGTCTGCGACAGTCGCCGTCCCTCCTGGAAGGTTGTCCTGCTCGAGGACGAAGAACGCTTCTAGGAGAAGGCATGGTAGCGGCGGTAGCGGCGGCGGCCGTGGTAGTGATAATTGTTCATCAAGAAGAACAGAACTAAGACGGAATACGTGGGAGGACATGTCAATGCCATTGTGAGCTCCTTCCTTTAGGCAAAGAAAGGGGACACTTCACCTATTTTGCGACAGGGGCAATGATGGTAGCGTCAGAACGATGGTTGGATTTTGAACAGAGTAAAACAAGATATGGAGAGATAAAGCTTAATAATAATGCTGTATTTTGATTATCCACTTTCCGTTCATAGTTTGAGCTCGGCGCGATGACTTATTCTACCTTGAAATCAAGAAGCTACTCAGAATATCTGCGAAATGTAAATTCAGGTGGAATTAATCAACTTTGTCCATCTTTGCGGCATCGCTATTCGCAACCTTCAGTCAGGAAGTCGAACTTGTTATCAATCAACTGGCCGCACTCAACCTCACGATGTAACACGAGCTGGCGCACAAGATCATCAAACGACTTTTGCTTTCAGAAGTCAACATGTTCTCGTGCGGCTGTGTCTATCAATCTCATCGAAGCTTTCTGTGTAGCCTCAAGAAGAGCTTTCTAGTGAACTAAGAAGTTGCGGCCCGGCCGACAAGGCTCGACGTCCCATTCTTCTCTTCCCATATCTGACGGCTCCAACAGACCATGGCAGGCAGAACATGGTGGCCGGTGAGTGTAACGGCTGGCATGTATGTAGCTCGCCATAAAAGCAGTGCGTACCTTTCCCCTGAGAGCCTCATTCTCGATAGGGAATTTGATCGTGTCGTGACAATAGTGGAGAAAGAATGCCAACGATCCATGAGGAAATTGGCTGCCAAGTGTCAAGTCACCGTCCTTCTCAGTGCACAGCGCTTGGTGGACGGGCTTTAACAAGCTCGGGTTGCCATTCGATCACTGACCGCATGCGTGGCTTGAACATCGTTAGTTTATGTCCACTCAAAGCCTTTGAATAATTACTTACCTTCATTTCTTGGATGGAGTTGCTGACATCGTCGTCTGTGAGAGGAGTATCTGGCTCGAAAGCCAAGAAGGTAGCTTCTCCGTCGTCCTTAGTGTGTGGGCCATAGGACGGGCCAGGAAGCGACAAGGCCACGGTCTTTTCGATGGATTTCAGGTACTTGAAGCCTCCAGAAGCTCGGAGCAGATCACAGAGAATTAGGCTATTTGCTTGGGGGTGTCCAAATGAGTGACGACAACAGGACCAGGGACTATCAGCTAAACAGCCTGGTTGGGTACTTTGGTGACCTTTTGTTTCGGCTCCTCTTCCTTGTTGTCCGCCGTATAGAACTTGATGGCTCGTGAGATATGGTCGCCCCTGGCTGTCGCAGTCTTGGGCAGGGCAGCATCCATCGCCTTAGAGTTCCCGCCAGAAGGAGATTTAGTCCTTGTTGATCTTGATAGCGCAGAGGCGACCGCCTTGAGGGTTGCACCCACGAAAGTCTTGGCCTGGGGCTGAATGAAGTCCGTCATTTTGATATAGGCGCAGGAGACCTTGTTATCTCGCTCTAGGACGCCCCGGAGTTGTTGTTCCCGCTCCCTCTGCCGAAGCTCACTTCATGAAACACCTTTGGCCTTGTACTTGCCGGGGTCGTCAGCAGCTACCAGGCCAATCTCGAGCTTGCGATCAGCTCTATGATGCGGCTTCAACTCATCGCATACCGGCAGGCGGGATTGGGTAGAGTGTGTTGGCCCATGGATCTCAGTGTTGTACGTAGCGGTTGTGTCCTTTGAGTAATGAGATCTCCATAGCCAGGCCTCTTGGAACTGTTGTCTCCCAGGTGCGCCTACACGCATACGCTCGCTAGTGGGTGGCAGAGAAACCAACCCCTGGGCTTTAGGGTACAAAAATAAGTGAACTAAACCTATAGTCTAAATGGCATAAACTGACCATAACTTTGTCATTTACACCGCGAGCGGCCGATTATTCTAATACCTTGATGGCTTTTACCGATAGTCATCGTGATGCCCTCTTCACCGGGCTGGATAACGATCCGCGAAGTAGGTGGGAGGTCTTCGTAGCTCTTGATACCCTTGATGAAGGATATTTGAGCCGCTGAATGCGCTCAACAGAAGATGAGGGCTGAAGCAAGGTATGCAATCCTTGGCTGTGAAGCGGGAGGACAGAGGCAAGGTAGATGGAGCTTAAGCTACCGAGAACAAGTAAAAGCACTGTAAGTATAATATATAAGATCAGGAAAAATGAATGAGGGACTGAGTCATAAGAAACTCTACGACTGGAGAGGGCTGAGGAAGGTTGGTAGAATGGGGAGGTCGAGGGGCGAGGGGGTGCGAGAGTTAAGGCGCTCTTTTATATTGCCAGATTTCTTATCAGCTGTGAATCACTGTCTGTTTGCCGCAAACAAGTATTTTCTACAGCTGTTTGTTTAGCCCGTGCTATAAATCAGTCGGGCGTTTGCCACTGTTTGCCAGTGTTGCGATATTCGGCAGCCGCCTGACTCTGCACCCCTACCTACCACTGCATGCGAATTGTCATTTCCTCTTCTTTTCTCCCTCAAGTAAATCTGGCTGGCAATCTCCTCCAGCTCTCATTCAACAAACAACTTTGTTTGCGTCACCGCACTGCATCTCAAACCATGGCCGAGCCACATGACAATTCTGAAGCCAGCTATACCAGGCCCTCCCATCCTAATAGTCGGATAGAGAACCTCGTCAGGGACATCGATGCCTATCTTGAAGCACACCATGCAGCGAAGGAGAGCCAGCACCCCGGTGCACGACAATCGATGGCTTCTGGAGGTCCTCCAAATCTAGCCACATGCCGACAGAATCTCGACGAGAGTATGCAGGCGCTTTCTCTGCATGATACAACCAACTTCGAGCATTCATGCATTATCGTCAAAAACACACTCTGGTACAGATTTATGCGACAGCTAGATGAAGCCATAGAGAAGAAGTTGAAGCCACATGAGTGTGGACACATCAAGGAGACCATGGATCAGTTCTTTGAGAGCCAGCGACCTTACAACATGGTTCCCACCACCGAGGCCAAGACTCAGATTCAGACGGACAACGACCAAAACGAAACAACCGACCATTTGAAGGTCAAGTATGAGGATACAAATGAGCAGTCAAACGGAACTCGCCAGAATGCATCCTCAACTATGGAGGATGCCCAATCTAAAAAGCCTAGTTAGTGTCATAATAACACTGCCACTGTCTACGACACTAACCAATTGCTCAGGCAAGAACTTTCAACCCGGGAAAGGCTATCTGCGTGTCCGTTCGAAGGGCAAATACGATGGACTCGATGAGGAGCTGGGCATTGATTTTGACGACGGCTACGACGACGATGGCCACGACGACAGTGAAGACGCGGATTCGCAGTGAGCTTATGGGAAAGCAACAACTATCAGTGTTGGAGGACGTCCAAACGTGATAACTGTGATGAGGGTAGCAGCGAAATGACTGGTTGGTGGTTCTTGATATATAGATATGCTACCAGACAGCGTCTAATCAACAATTACTCTCAAAATGTCCCTGTTCCACTCATTAAATTCTTCACATTATTAGAATACGTTGTGCCTACTAATACTTCGAGTAGGAAGTGTGAAGTATTGTAGACCAGAAGGCGTCCTCTCGCCTCCATTTGCTGTATCAAGTCAGTTCTGACATTATGGCATGCATTACTCATGTTTAGATCTGTCCAGATCAACTCAGAGATATTAATGCTGCCTATTGCCCGTCGTCTCAGCACCAACCGTCTCTCGCTCATTGTATTTCCCCACCAGCCTGGGCCCAGCTACCAACGACCTTCCTCTGCGCATCGCCTCTACGTTTCTAGACTTAACCCCGCCATTCGATACTATTACAGGTTATAATCTCAGGTATTACGCTTTCCCCTTTACTTAAGAGATCTTTCTAATATGAACCGCTAAATTCATCCCCAATGGAAGCATCAGCCTCAAGCAGAGCACCTTCGGCGACTGGCTACGACAAAGACTGTATTATGACAGGCAGCGAAGACGCTGCATCCTTAAGTTCTAATCATACAATGGAAGAAGCGCCGACAGGTACTGAGAACATGGATCTTGCGCAAGGCCCTGATGGATTCGAAAAAGGACAGGAACTTTCTGACTTTGTCAGGACTGATGCGCCTCATGGATGGAAGCAAGGAGCTCCAGCAACTTCCAGTCGACCTCCGAGTCAAGCTGTGTTGGTGGTTCCCATGCCGAGATTTCCATGGCGTCCGAGGTGAAACAATGTTGCTGCGAAACGCAGAAAACATCACCTTTTTGGAAGTTGATATCAAAGACAACAGTTGGGCCCGTGTACCCCAGAAACACCACAGCATAGCCTTGCTTAAGTTTGCAATCACTGGAGAAAGGATGGTAAAGCGGTATGAAGATTACTGGGAAGGCCTGGAGGATTATGAGCTGCAATCGCTGTGTGACCATGGAAGCATTGGCGTCAAGGGTTTGGTAGCTTTGAAGGGGGCCTCAGAGAGTTCTAGGTAACGGGATGGATGTCGTGGGGCCACGAAGCACGACGTTCTTTTTGGAGTCATTTGCATGATATCTGGGTATGATGGGCGGTCTACTGGGTTCCAAAAAGTTGGCCTCCGAGATTTAGGATACAAAAATAAACAGCCTAAAAGGTCCGACCTAAGTAGCATAAACTGACCTACTTATTTCGTCTCTTATGCTCCTAGCGGCTAATTTTTCTGATACCCTGATGGCGTTGTCTTTTTGAGGGTCTTCATCATGAGCTAATAAGGCATCCGGGAATTTCAAAGTATTTTAGGGATCCAGATAAATTTATCGTTAACGCTTTTTTTCTTATCCGATGACTCGATAATGTTTAATTTTGTACTACGAGAACCGCCCCTCCAGTTATGAGGGATGTCTTTACACGGTTTGAATGACATGATTGCCCAGCTAGACATGTTATCTACGAGACAACCCTGGTTTTCTGGGACAAAGGCCAAACAAAAACAACACCAGTAAGGTCTGAATCTGCAAGCTAGTTCTTTGACAGCTCAGAACGACCCATCAAAATTCTGATTCCTGCTGTCAGAAGAAACCTAACTTACTGGAAATCAGGTTGTGTAGAAAGCAGATTCATTCACCCATGATTCGGAACTTTAGGTATCCTATTTAGATATTCTAGAAATCAAGAAACAATAAATTAGCCATATTTAACTATATCTCTAGTTCAATCTAGGATGCTTCTTTATCTTTAGTCGTCAAGGTGGATGCGGTGAAGCTGCCCACGCATGATGGGATCGGCAGATGACCAGTCAAAGTATGGAATGACAGACACGACGACGACCCAGACCCCAAGCTCTTCTACACGAATGACTAGAGCTAAACCTCCAATAATCATATCCTTGATTCGCTGAAGAATTAAGCTAACGGGTAATAGCTGTGCGTTTTGGCGACTGGCAGCGCAAAAGTACCTGCCTCTCTTTCTCTCTCGGCGGCTCTTTCTCCAAGCGCTGTCAGTTATTCACGCCGCCTGCCGATGTGTGTTGTACTGTGCAACCCAACCATCCAGCGACTTCCACTACTTCTCCAACTTGACTTTATCAACTATTCGAGACCATCAATACTCTGCATCCTCACACACTCACTCAATCGTTCGTTCAGCTCTTGTGATTGTTTCTGCCCTCTTTCGCTGTCGCTGTTGCTTCTTCTTCCCAACTTTAATCTTTACCCCTCCTTCATGACCACGGGACACTGATAAGCTCATGGCCCACAGCTATCATGACTGCTCCCACCATTGATAGCGAAGCCCAAGCTCGCATCTCCGACCGACACATTTCCTCGCCAGACTCGCCAATACAGACGATAGAAACCCCCCTCAAATTTGAGATACCCGAAGACTGTCGCACTTTCTCTCCATTTGCCCGCCTGCCGCCCGAAATACGTACGCAGATATGGCAAAGTACCCTGGACACCCCCGGTATGCATTTTCTCAAAATCGATACCGACTGGCACCCGTCCACAGGCATCGGAAGATGGTGGACCAAAGAATCCACCCTCCTCCATATGTCCTCGGATGACGACGATGAAGATGGTGATCCCATGGCCCTCGAAGTCAAAAGGGAAAGGCGGCCAACACACAAAGTAGATGGTACCCTGAAACCTCTCTACCCCACTTCACAAGCCGACATCTCCTACTACACCAACTTGCACAAGCAACTCGCCAAGCTCTCTGTTACCTGCAATGAAGCTGCCGCTGTTGCTAAAAGCCTCGTGAAACGATCAACCGCCTTTCGTTTGGATACCGGACGGCTTGTTAGTCTCAACTCCTTCTCAGATGTTATTTACCTAGACTACATCCCTCCCGATTTCTATGAAGACAGCATACGTTTTACCAGAGCTCTGAATTGCCCAGGACTGGATCAGATCCGCAAGGTTGCCATGAGATACTGCCACAAATGGCATGACCGAAAATCACCACTGCGGTGCCCGAATTGCGGCCAGATTCACGACCTGCCCGATAGGCTCAGGTACCCAAGGCACCTGTACCGCTTTTTAGCACAATATCTTCCCAATTTAGAGGAATTCTACTTTGTCGACTACCTAATTTTACGCAAGTCTCCAGGAACTCCTGCCGAAAATCATACCAACACACAGGGGTCCTCAAACGCCCAAAGTGGTAAGTGATGAGCAACGAGATATGATCCTGGCGCAACCACTGACCACAAGCTGCAGCAGGAAAATCCAGAACCTCCAGATTTGAGGGTGGAAACAGAAGCTTCTTCGAGGTGGACGAGCCAAACTGGAAGATCACCTCACATGTTGTTGAAATCAAATCCTGGCTCAAGGAACAGTTTGTCAAATACGCCAAATTGAGTAAGCTCAGCAAGCACAAGAACCCAGAACTGGTCAAATTTGGCGTCCTCGCATGTGAATGGCGCGTCGAACCTCCTGCGACACCAAAGAAGGCATACGTGACGCCAGTTAAGAAGGGAAGAAACAAGAGAGCTCATAGCGAGGAGCACTCTTTGTCAAGGGCCCGACAGATATCCCCGTACCAGAGACCAATTTCCCCCATCAAACATCTACCTTACGAAGCGACGGTTCGTTATTCGTTTGTTTTTGACGCTTGCGGTAGCAACAAGTACGATTTCACCTTTTCAATGTCCCTTTGAGGGATTTGCTGGCGTTGGGCCTGTGCTTGGGCTTGGGGCTTTGGCGAGGAGTTTCGGGGCGAATTTGGAGTCTGGGATCACTTCAGTACACCCTTTCGATGTTCACACAGGCTGAGACTGGCGGTTTTTTATTATTGCTACAAACATTAGAATAACTTAGAGTATACACCTTTTAGATCGCAGCGGCGTCTGGAGTCTAGCCTACGATTTACAAACCCGTTCCTATAGCACGAAAACGTCATTGAGACTGCCCTTTTTTAACTAAAAGTGCACAATTGTGCTTAGTATACTCCCACCATGGAAAGCTCATCAAGCATCCCTTTGGTTATTCTGTTCAACTCCATTAACTTACTTGGCCGTGTTGTCCACCCGTCTTCCACGACGCCCAGCTCAGAATTCAACATATCCTTGTACCTTTGACACGTCATTAAACCTGTCCAGGCACTCTTGTTGGACCAAGGGCTAGGAAACCCGATCAGCAAATTAATCTGACACATAACATGCCGAAGCAGCTCGGAAAAGAGAACAAATTGGGTCGACGGCTCAATCAGTGGTACTTCGGCAAACGCCATGGGAGCTGAATCAATCAGATCCCTTTGTGGGTCCGATATGGAGTTGAAGATCAATTTGAGGACAAATTCAAGATGTTTAATGAGCTGGACGTAGCACGATATGATGAGAAACATGGTCGGTGAGTCGAAAACAAGGGGAAGCTGGGGAGCAGAGCTTCCGGATGTTGGCGTTGTACCACCCGATGAGAGAGAAGGTGGTGATGAAGCGGACGGTGTCGGCGTGTCGGCCGTAAGTGCCATTATCGTTTTGTTTGTATACGGCTGCCGGCCGTAGCAGGAAACAGCGCGCGTGCCAAGCTGTCGATGCAGCGTCTTTAGGACAACCAGAAAGTCCTGCGCCGCCCTCAATGCCATTTGCACATTCTCATAGCCATTCATGGTTTGGTGTACCTTGCAAATAAAGTCGTGCAAATCCGAATTACTCACAAATTGAGCCGCAAATTCCCTTCCCCGGTGGATATCCGCATTTAGCCTTGACAATTTCTCAAACAATTGCTCACTAGGTCGAATGACAGGCTGCTCAACATCCGGTGCATCGAGTGTTTGTACAGCAGGCCACGCCTCCATAGGAAACGGAAGACTCTCCGGCGCGTAGCCACAGAAAGGGTCAAGGTTCCAGGTCGAATCGTCCAGCAGACCCTGGATAAATTGCATGCCATCATCGGCTGGCTGTGGCGAATCGGGACCACTGCGAAGCACGATTTCCACGGCTTCGACCACGTCGTCCTTCTTGGGCGGTCGCCCGACACGACGCTGCATACCGGCCTGGCAGTGTAGATTGAGACGGGAACAACGGGCGCATGTGGCGCTGGGACCGACAGGGCGAGAACATCGGAGCTTTTGGCGACGGCAGCGCTCACAGGCGGAGCGGATTTGGTTTGGATGTGTTGATGGGGCTGTATGCATTTTATTTTTTTGCCCTGTCTCAAGCTTGTGCTTGTGTGAAATGATGAGTTTTTGTTTCCAATGTTTGAGGTGAGAAGTGAGAAGTGAGTGAGATGACAGTGAGAAGGATGGAGTAGTAGGAATTGGTTGGATGTTATGCGGGGCTCCGCTCGGAGGGTTTTAGTGGGTCGATCGGAGGGTTTTTGGACGGGGCCGTGCGGACGAGGAACGGGGATGGGAAGCTTGAAATATGGAACGCGCCGACTACATCGGAGGTAGTCTAGTTGTTAATATCTCTGATTACGCCCTAAGAATATACAAGGCCTGTGGGGATATGAAGCTATAACGTAACTTATATTTTGAATCCATTAGTTGACTATAATGATTAAACCTGTTCAACCATGGGGCAAATGGGGGATTAGATGTGTGATCTGTCGATAAGCTGAGTTGTCATTTGTCTACGGAGTACCTAAGCATCTGATGAGTAAGAAAGTGGCTGGATAGGAGGCTATCCGCATGTGCAGTGTCACCGTCACTGTCACCACCCGGCAGACCTGACCATCAAGATCTTCTGAACTCATTTATGCTTTTGTGCAGCGACAGAGCACACAGTCTTATTTTCTCTTTTCTCTTCCGCAAGATATCAATTGCGTTGTGATGAGGTAATTGAAGTTGGCTGATTGCGCGCCTCCAGTCAGGTATAAATAGCCCCGTTGCCTTTTCCCCAACTTCATTCTTGCTCTTTAGGTTTTTCGCTCCAGGCTTGCCTAGCAGCTTTTGCTGGGGGTTGCATTCTTTCCCTCTGGCAACAAATGCAACTTGGTTTCATGTCTTCCCCGTTGATGGATACTTTGACAGTCAATCAAAACTCATGTCGCCCAAGCTCCCACGATTGATAGGACTGCAACTCATCAACTTTCCTCTTCGAGGAGCTGCCACGGGGCTAGTTCTGAAAGCCCAACACTATCCTGTCGGGTCTTGTACCCATTGATAGGCAGTTGAGGTCGCCAGTCCTTTCTTGCAACTTGACTGGGTGGCAAATACGACCCGCGAGACTTGAAAACCAGAGCACACGCAGATGCCGCTTGGAAGGACATAACCATACGACTCAAAAGCTGTTATCGGCAAGCAACAACCCTGCGGCTATCCACGATGCAATCCTGAAACACCTGCTTCGATATGTCAAAGGCCTCCGGTCATCTTGCACAGAGAAGCACAACCGTGCATTCTCCCGAACTAGGAGGTGTACAGACTCTCAATGCACAACCATACCTAGGGCCTGAGCACGTTAATCGTCAAAGACACAAACTGGCACCCAAAAACAACCGTTGTGGAGCAGAGGTTTACTCGTATAATCTCGCGCAACCCAAACAACCTCGGATCAATGTTGGAATATGCTCTACATGAATGACCAGCTACAACCTTTGGTGGCCACGAGCCTTTTGGGGGTTCAAATGCACACCATCGATGCCGTGGAGCCGAGTTTACTCTGACTGCAGATCGACCTCGAGCATGTTATTGGAGCATAAGCAAACTTTCAGGCAACGCGGGATATCGATCTGTTCTTTGACTGCGATCAAACCTGTAGCTTGGGTGGCTATGCCAACTCACTTACAATTCTGTACGTCAAACTGAGCGTTACATGCGAGTCAGCTACTAGGATCTGAGTTGGGGTAACGGCCACCTTATTCAATCGAAGGAGTTTGGAGTCTCTGGTGCAAACACTCATGCGAACAGTTTTCCGAAGAGATTTACGTAATTCTCAACACTCGTTACTGCGATGGCATCTGTCCGTCTACGGCCGCGCAAGACACGTCAAGCTCTCCAACGAATTTACCGCCAACATCCAGTACTCTTTCCAACCTCTGTACTGCCTGATACCACAAAATTGTGAGATCCATGAATGAATTGATTGATGTCGATCGTGATGGCGAGGAAAATTACGGAATTGACTTCTTGGTCAAAAGACAAGTACGCCGCTTGCGACGCAAAGCTACACCATTTGAAGGCTTCTACGTACGATGGAAAGGCTGGGGACCAGAACACGACACTGTGACTCCGACTCCGCCGAGAATATAGCCAACATGATCAAGCTCTTGTACAAGAATATCGGCTACGAAGCAAATTTTCGATGGGATCGAGATTGTTGCCGTTGGAATGACATCAAGCCAATGTAATGGTTGCGCTGAAGCTGGAGAGCCTTGTGATTTCCAATGGGGAGACAAAGGCAAGTGCACTCGGTGTGAGAGGCTGCCATCTAATTACGAACCAACCGATCCTGATACATTTACGTGTGAGAAATGCCGCATGAATAAACGTGGTGCGTTCGGAGTGCACAAATGATTATGGTTCCTGGTATTTGGAATTTGACATCCCTACTTGGACCAAGCGCAAACGTTCGCCCAGAAAGAGCAAGAGGAATGACGATTCAACTTTCCGCGACATCCCAGAGCCTCTCGTTACAGGACGCTATTTGTCCCTGTTGGGGAGAGGTTGCAATGCGAGGTACATCACCGCAAGAAGTACAACTCACAACTTCACAATGGAATTCAACCCGAACGCGTATACCTGCAAAACCAAGAGCAAACTCATCTAAATTCTTCACCGCAAAAGAAAGAGCGATCTTGTGGCATATCTCACTCCGGCATAGGGTCTCTCAACATAGGGTAAAAAGGTGTAACAATGTAGGGCATAAGTTGCTGCCACGATGTCGAAAACTGAGGCAGAATTCATTAACCTGATCCCTACAGGACTTTCTTTGATGTGGATTGCAAAGATGGTCGGTCAGATGAACTATCAACAGCCTCTCCCCATGTCGCTCTTCACGGATTCTCGCAACACACGCGAAAACGTGCCATCTCCCTATATGCCACTGTCGATGGATCGGTAGAAAGTCGAGCACACAGATTGAGGTATGGTATTTCGACACCCAGATGTTTACCATACCTACCAGGAAATCTTCTCATGGCAGCCACAAACAGTTCTGAGATGTATTGGTTCTGCTGCCTTTTGCGTTGAAGCTTGAAACCTCTTCAAGTCAAATGCAGACCTCCAGCTAGGGACTATCCGGTAAACCTCCTTGGGCTGCGGTACACCAGGTACTCCCTAGACCCTAAAATACCAAGAAATGGCCAGAATTGCCTTGACACATGTATGTAGATGCCTCATCTGGCTCGGAAGGGCAGCCTGGCGGGGCCCTTGATCAGACCCTAGCTAATGGGTACCAGAAACGTTGGCCTCTGAGCTTTAGAGTACAAAAACAACTAGCCTAAGAAGCCTGATCTAAATCGCATAAACTGACCTACCAACTTCATTTCGCATGCTCCTACCAGCTAACTTTTCTGGTGCCCTGAGGCCTAATCAAATATCAGTCCATAATAGCGTGCCATTTTTACTGTAGCATGAAGTACTAATACAAGTATCAGTTGGATTGTAACTGCCAGTGCAAAGGATAGAACAAAGAGAGTAATAAAGCGTTATGAATAAAGTGAGCTCAAGCAATCGAAAACCGATGAATGTGGGCATAGATTTTAATACAATCGAATCAAATGTTTCGAAGAGCCTGGATGATACAAAAGACTTTTTTAAGGCAGAGTGCCGAAAGTACCAGCCTTAGCAATTTAGGCATCTCGTGCATCAAGATCTGGCTTGGGGATAACGCCTATCTGAAAGAGTCCCTGGGAGCAGCACAATCACTATGTTTATTACTAACCATCAGATACCTTCGATTCCAGACCATACCGAGTGTCCAACTCCTCACGAAGGGGGATTTCTTTCTCCAGCAGAGACAGAATAAAGGCAAGTCCACCGAATGCCACAGAGATAACATAAACCTTCCGAAGCGAAAGCATGAAGACGTGGCGCAGCTGACCCTGGGTCGCTTCATCAAATTGTATGATGAAAGCACGGGTCGCGCTTTGATATGAATCTCCTGAGCGTAGTGCTTCTCTGGCCAGCTTGTTGTCAATCATGTACGCATACTGTTTCGTGTACGAATTGAACACGGTCCCAGCAATTGCGACACCCCAAACCGTGCCAAGAGAACGTATGAAGGACCAAGTCCCAGTGGCAGCAGCTTGATCAATTTCTTCTGCGGATGCTTGGAAGGCAGGGAGGAGTGTGTTGAGTAGAAACCCGGACCCAATGGCAGGAAGAAATTGGACAAGAACCCAAGCTACTGGAGGACTGTTCTCGTCGAGAAGACCAAGGAGCCCGACACCCAAAGTCATGATAAAGAATCCCAATACATGAAGTCCTTTGTACTTGCCCCATCGGGACAGCATAAATGCAGAGAGCGCAGCTCCGGGAATAGCGATGAGTGCAACAGGAAGCATCTGCACCCCGGATCGAGACGGTGTAGACATCTTGACGGCCTGGAAGTACAATGGGAGGAAGTAGTACAGCCACATTATCAACAACTGGTTAAGAAAGGTATTGGCGTATACGATGTACGATGTGCGGCCTGGGAATAGACGGATGGGCATGACAGGTTCAGATGGAATGCCAGACCCTTCATAAATGACAAATCCAACAAGGCCAAGAAGGCCTATGATCAGCGGAGCCAGTATTCTTACATCGGACCATGGGTGAACCGGGCCTGCCCATGTAAGTGCGATAAGGATCGAGACGCTGGATCCGATGAGGACAGCATTACCAACATAATCGATACGCTTCAGCTTTTCCACTGTGGACTGGGTTCTGTCGTATTGAAGGTTGAGGAAGAAGTACGTGACAACGATAGCGACGCCTCCAAGAGGGAGGTTTAGGTAAAATACCTAAGCCAAATGTCAGTTTAGTCCAGTTGTATCCATGGACGACTTGAAATTACCCATCTCCAAGTTGTGTTCTCAACGATAACACCCCCAAGGAACGGCCCAATGGCAAAACCAATAGTCATGACCAGCAGAAGTATCGCAATGTAATTTCCCCTGTACCGTAGAGGAACCAAATCAGAGATGATGACATCGTTGGCCATTGTGATTCCACCACTCCCGATACCTTGGATTGTTCGACCAGCGATGAGCATCGCCCCTCCATTGGCACCGCCAGCAATACCGCTTCCGAGGGTGTATAGAGCAAATATGAACATCATGACTTTCTTGCGACCCCAAATATTGCAGAGTTGGGCGAAGAGAGGTTGGACAAAGGCTCTGTAGTAACAAGACCAGGTTAGATATAGTGTGGTAGGGTGGATTAGAGCACATTACTTACGTGGTAAGGAAGAATACATTGGTGACCCAGATATAACTGGAACCAAGCTTGAGATCATTGACAATGGTTGGAAGAGAAGTGATGACAACTGTTGACTCAAGAGATGCGAGAATGGTGGCAAGGATCAGAGTAACCATGATCATCCAGAAGCGATAGTCTCTGTTGAACGCTGGTGTTTGCCCCTTGGTACTCTGAGCTTCTCCATCTCTTTGGATTGCCTTTTGTTGAGCAGACATATCAAGGGATGGTAATGTTGAGATGGACTGGTTTGGCAAATAGGTGTATAAATCGGTGTCTTTGTTGAGGGCTTTTCGCAGACTACTGTGTCTGTTTCTCCGGAGGGCATTTTTAATTCATCTATCCAAACTCCCGTGTTTTATAAAGAGTTCATAACAATGAAGGGATGTTTTATAAATCACGCAGCTCGACGTGAAGCCGCCGACTTACAAGATATCGGAGGGTTTCTGATGTGGCTGATTCGGTGGTTACATCACTCGCCCTCCCAACTAATTGATCAGTGCGAGTTGGAATAAGCACTCTAAGGCGACAGCTTTACGTTTCAACACAATAAGAACAGTCTTGCACAGATGGCAAAATGCGCCTGTTTCGGAGGCTTAGCACTTGACCTTTATAAGACGCGACAACTTCACTCCGACTAATATACGCGTTAAGCATATGTGAGGTATTATGTATCTTGGATCATGCGCCGAGGATACAAGGTGAGATCAGGTATAGCTTACCAAGAGTCTGCGACAACAAGATTGTGTCAATACCCCCGTTGAAGTAGTCTTGGGAACGGGTAGATGGTTTCTAGGTAGCAAACAAATAAATGAAAGCGAAAAGTAAAGGACATTAATTCGTTTGCTATGATGGACTTCGTTTATTTCCATATAACTCTCCGCATATCAGATCACATTCCCATCCCCTGTTACCCAATCCGTCAGGGTCCAGAAAGCTAAGCAGTATGTTTCCTCTTAAGCAAGACTTTCACATCATCTCCATATCTCTCAAAACCAACATTGAACCCCCCTCGCAGAGTAGGAACCCTGAACTCCTCGCCAGGCGCAGCCTCGATGTCAAAAGTCCGAAGCATTGTACCAATTACAGAAAAGATGATGTCCGTCCCAAACACACGTCCAGGGCACATGTTGCCCGCGACTCCAAAGGCTCTGACCTTGCGCACAGCGCTACCGGAAACTTGACCTTCCTTGTCGATGAAGCGGGATGCCTTAAAGACTGCAGCGTCAGGGCCCCAATTCTCAACGTCCAAGTTCGATGCACACATGGGAAGCATGAAGATCTCTCCTTGGGGAACGGCAATGGGTTCAGATCCAGGCATGTTGAGCATGAAATCGTGACGAGCGATTCTCGCAACGCCTGTCATGTGAAGACGAAGAGTCTCGTACCAAGAGGCCATGAGCCAAGGACATTCGGAACGAACATTGGCAAAGTCCAGTCTTGGCTTATCCTCATCCTCTCCTTCAACATATTTGACTTGTTGGACTTCTTTGAAGATAACTCGGACAAGTTCAGGATCTGTCAAGAGGTGACGTGTAAGCCAGACTGCGAGAGTGCTGGTCGTCGCCAGGAGACCCAGGGCTGAGACCATCTCGATGTGGTAGTAGTCTGGGTTAGTTTCCCAGTTGGGGTCACTGTGAGCCACTACGTTGATGCTATGACCCGTGGTTTGGACACGTGCTTCACGGTGTTGAAGGTGGAATTCACGAAGTCTTTTAAGGAGGAATTTGCGAGAGTTCCAGGCTGAGTTTGCTGTGAGCCAGGAAAAGGGTCTTCCGAGGGTATCAAAGGTCTCACTTAGTTTCCTGCACACTGTTAGCCAAGGAATTGAGACAATGAAGCTGAAGAAACGACTTACATGAACTCGTTGGAGAACTCCTGGTCCATGCTCCAAGGGTTTGCAACTCCCCACACTGCACTCGCCGTGGCAGAAACGGTCAACTCAAACACCCAACGGCCAATGAGAAGCTCATTCAACTCGGGCATCTTTGCAACCCGGTCTCTGATGTTGGTACTCGAACGTTGATTTAAAGACACAATATTCTCGGCATGGCCAAACTTTTGTTTGTGCAAGGGCTGTGGGTTATACCCAAATACAGCGTCAATGGTATCCTTCTTAAGTCCAAAAAGACGAGGACCAACATAGACGAGTACTTGGGCTAGGCCAGTGTCATTGACATGACGCGAGAGAACTCGATCCATGCTTGGATGACAGACTGTGATTCGTGCAAATGGGATGTTAATGGTGAAGATGGGAGCAGTCGTGGAGGCAATCAGACTATTGATGTAACGAGTGCTGTCGATGGTTAGGCCCATGAGATGGCCTAACCATGGGACTACTCCTGACAGACGGGGGAGATGTGAGATTGAAGGGCTGCCATTGCTGAAAGTCTTCTCGTTGAATGAGGTTGGGGATGCAAGATGGTGAAGTAGACGACTGGTAAAGATTGGAAGTATATAGGCAGCTATATAGAAGAGTACGAGGGTTGGTATAAGATTGATTGAGAATGAAGAGATGTGATCAAAAGCTCGGGCATGATGAGACATGATGAGATGAAGTAGAAGATCAGACTCAACTAATCAACAGAGTGATGATATTTCGTGAGTGGTTGGAGGTGAGATGAGCTGTCTTGTTTGATGCCCTTCTCATTTTGAACGGTGATATTCTCCATCTTATACAGCTTCATCAAAAGAGCTGTCATCAAGTGTTGACTCTCATCGTTATTGACTGCAAGCCTCATCACACAACTTCAGCTGCTTCCCCTCATCGACTAAGTGATTAGAATCTCTTGGTGATTCACTCTAGCCTTTTGCGAATGAAGCTGCATCTCATTACAATACAAAACTCCAGATCTAACTCATACTCGATACATATGTGAGTCCACAATCATACCTGTTGGGCCGAACGTGAGGAGAAGATAAACCCCATATCCAATCATATCTACATGCTGACGATATCTCTTTGTTTGCTATACTTGGGCTTTTCTCATAATGGAAAACCTTTTGAGATATCACATATGCAGTTTGTTCTGTTCTCTAGAGGGTCTTGGGAGAGGGTGTGTGTGGTGACACCTTCACTCACCAGCACCAGTCTAGACTCCACAAAGCCTTGGAAATTAGCATTCAAAATTCAAATGTCTCGCTTATCATTATCCCAACTCCATCGCAATATCGCAGCCAAGGATTTGAAATATCGTAGAAACAATGAGTTGGTGGCGTCGTTGTTTCTAAACTGGGTAATCGCTGAAGCGAACAACATAGCAAACTGCAGCAGAAATGTCTCATACGGTAAATTCTAGCTTATTATCTTCGGGTTTCACAGGGTTTTAGGACTTTCAATGTATTGGGGGTTTATTAACTAGAAGCAGAAGGCGAAGAAAGCTTGTCATACCAGCTCATCACAAATAACCTTTCTGAAGAAAAAGAGGTCAAGCGACGACATCACTTACTGAATGTGTATCCCATCCAAAGGCAATATTCCTGATTCTATAAGCATTCAGTTTGTGTAAGAAGGCTTGCTCGTAGGCTGTGTTGTCGGTTCAAATGCCCACTTACAGAGCCTCATGTCCTCACCTATTGGGCCAGGCATGTTTCATGCAAGTGTTTCCCAGCCGATCAGGATCTGGGGCGATATATCGTGCAAACCGCATTGCATATCAACATGTTGCTGCCCGAAAACGGTCGGTTTCTTTATATATTTGCTGCCAAGTAGGTTAGTGTTAGAGATATGTCGTTGGTTCAGTATTGGTTATTAGAGACATTGTTCTGGCTCGCACGGTCCATGTACAAGGGCTTCTTCGATAAGAAGAATAGACTCAAAATAAATGTGGAAAATGTTTTCCAATATCGTCATTTACTTGTGTTTCGTCTTTAAACATTCGGTTATGCTTATATCAAGGAACCACGATTCTGTGTAGTCGTTACAAAACAGAAAGACACCACAGCCGAGCATTATTTATTAGCTCCAGTGGAGATTACTTAAATATGAACGTATCAGAAGCCTTTCCATGCAGACAACTCGTCGGAGATAGTCATCATTGTCGCAACCAACAACAGTGGCTTAAAGTGGCTCCTTTCCAACGGCGCCATTCTTGTGTAACTAGCCTCAACTAACCAGAGGTCCCTGCTGATCGTCATATTCCACATGCATGGAACATGGCTTTTCTTCAATTGGTTAGCTCTAACATGTACGCCGATGCTACGTCTCTTGGTACAAGTAACAGACTGCAATTGCCAAGAGAGCCTTGCTTGGTAGCTGGTTCCGATCTTTATCGGGGAACCATGGCACAGCTGCGGGTTATGGATCTGCACAGTCTGGATACAAACATTTTGCTTAGTTGACGTTCTCGGCACAGGATGTGCCGATATCTAGTTACCTAAATGTTGAGCGAGCGGAGTTGAACATGTGTCCTTGAGGACTACAGTCGACGGGTTTTGACCCTCAATGACTAGATATGAAGATGTAATCAGTCTACGCTGACCCACAATCTTGTGTGAAATGCAGAAGTCGTAACTTACTCATAATCATGTCAGCAACATGAGAGGTTTAGCTCACTGGATCTTCACACCTGTATGTTGAAACAACGAACTAGGCAACGGACATAGCTTGGTCACAGACAAGGCCTACACACACCATGAGGCGTATATACAAAGTCGGTGCTTCGTTGAAAGCCACTTACTTGCTGCGAGTCACCAGTAGCACAAGGACCTTCGACATATATACCTGTGCCTCTATCTTTGATCATTATTTCAGGCAACGGCCGATTGGCATCAGAACAGTTCTCCTTCAGAGGCAGTTTCAAAAGGTATATACAGACACACCTCTGCACATGTGCCCGTCACGAATTAAATAAAAGCTCAGAAACTATGCACTCCTCCATGAAACACTTGGTGCAAGTATCGTCAATTCTTCATTATCATCGAGATGTGTCAATGCCATCTTCTGTACAAATTATCTTCAACGCCCAGATCAGCTAACACAACAGCCATGGTATCCCTGAATCATTACACATAAAGCAAATTGCACTCAAATCATCGTATCGGAAGCGTCATATTCTTTCCGCCCCGTCCGCCCCGCCCACCACGTCCAACACCAACGAATCCTCCTCCAGCAGCGGTTTCCATTTTCTGGGTCAGGCTGTTGAGCTCCTTGACTAGACAGCTAGCAGCCACAATACGGAAGCTCTCCAGCTCGCCGTTGCCGTGGTATACATCAGGTGCTTGTTCCTTTTTGATACAGGAAACCGCCATACACGCCCAGCATAGCTCGACAACGTCTTCTCTCCATCGAGATGTGGCGTCGTCCGCTTCAGTCATTGTAGTAAGGGTCTCTGCGCCATCCCCTACACTTCGGTCCCGAATCTTCTTGACAATCAACGTCATGGTACGGTCAATCTCCTCTTTGAGCTTCATAGACGCGTCCCCCTGACGGCGGGTCTGGGCACCTCTCTTGTTGAGGATAAACCCGCAGAATACCTCCACTTCTGTCAAGGGCACACGGGGATTCTCTGAAAACTGCCACATCTTCTCCATTATGGTGGATTCGTACCTGAGTCGAGTTAGCACACAATAAAAACAGGAGCAGACGATGCGACTTACAGGCCGCGTATCTTCCACGCTTTCTTTGATTGGCGCATCCACTTTATGTCGAGATTGTACTTGGTAACTTTGTTTTCTACGATAGTCAACAGCTGATCCCAAACCGATGGTCCAGCAGTGTTTATGCTGCGATGAATGTCCTCGTCCCAGATCCTTTTCTCGTCAACATTTCGGTAAAGGCGACCAAGAATCTTCTCTGATTGGTAGTAGTTGGGTTTAGAACGGGCCATAACATCATCATCGGCGTTTTCTAGGTCATCGTCTTCCCCAATATGTGCCAACTGTCCCTTGTCATACAATTTCAGAGGCGGTGCTATTGCAAGGCTTAATTATGTGTCAGTGTGATGCCATGTCATTACGGGAGAGTGGCCGACTTACAAGTCAGGACGAAAACGCGGGTTTCTGGGCAAGACTTTGATATCGACTGGGATACCCGTCTTGGAAAAGTCAACAGCTGTGGAGTGCATTTCTGCCAAGGCGACACAATCAGCGTGAGTAGTTCCAGAATCGTGATAATCGGCCAGAATGACATGCCTAGTCGCAATCACTCCTAGAATATCAGTCCGCATGAAGTTGATAAAGAAATCGGCAATATCCTTGGGTTCGACTTGACGATCCAGAGGTCGAGGGGCAACTCTTGGATAATCTGCTGGTGAAAAGACTCTCAGCGGCTTTGCTTTGGGGTCCCATATAATGTTGTAGATATCCCCGTCGAGGTCACCCCCGCTCAGCATACTTGGTAAGTCACGCTCTCCCTTCTGGCTGAATATGATACAGTTCTGAAGACTTCGCAAGGGGTGTCCCTCTGGTGGAGTGGCTTGTTTGGCAAGCTGAATATCTCCAGGATGAAGAGCGGGTGAGCGGGTGACTATGACTTCGCCGTCCCTCAAGGTGGACTTGATGCCCTGGCCATTACCTCTGCCATAAGCCTTGTCATACGTAACATAGACCTCGCCCTCGTTGAGAAACCCCGTCTCATCCATGATGCCAAAAAGCGTTACCCCGTTGTGAACAGGAATTCGAGCCTTATGCTTTAGCAAACGTAGCTCTCGTAGGACAACATGCTCAACGGCCGCCTTAAGAAACTTGTCGCGGCGATAGTCAATATCCATTGTCTCCAGTTGCTTTATAAGCCTGGGAAGACCCATGTTGATGCCGATTGCATGATGTTCGAGGAAGGAGCTCGTGTTAGCTGCGTCAGCTGTGACGTTGCGCAGGATGTCAAGTGCATCGTTCTGGAGCTTGAGGAACCATTCATCCTTTGTTCCCATGTCTTCTAGGATTTTGATCATTTGGCGGTTAAGAACGAGTCGTAGTGGTTTAGATGCGGTATCACAAATGCCGAGCTCTTCAATGTCTTTACTTCGGAATTTTCTCATGGACTCCTTTCGAATGCAAAACACCTTCCCCTTAAGTCTGGTGTCCAAAGATAGCATTCCCTTGCAACCACCCCAACGAATCTGAAGACAAGTTGGCGCCGCAGATTTCATAGAAAGATAAGGCCAGATTTCTTCCAGCGCTTCCTGAGAGATTGTGCCTACGCCGTCACTGAAGACACGGGATCGATCTGCAGACTTGACGTCGTGAATAAATTGTGGGACGATATTGTTCTCAAAGATTTGCACTGCATACGGTGTCTCTGAGAAGGCTTGGCCAATACGTGCTGCACATTTGGCTGGGACTCGAATATCTTTGAAGTCTCCAAGAGCCAGTAAGATATCTTCCGGGCGCTGTACTTGAAAGTCTTGGTCGATAAACGGTGCCGAGAACCAGGCAGAGTGTGATCGAAGGGACGAATGAGAGAATCCGAGGAAGTGGTACTTCCGTCCCACGATTTGAATGCCGTCGTCCATCATGCGTCGAAAGTGAGAATAGATTGGCTCGTTGTCCACTTTGGGATGAAACCTCAATTCCTGACCATCTTCTTCGCAAAACACTACGCGAAGGAAGTGATCATAGTAGTTGGAATACTTTCGCAACACTCTGTTTTTACTCTCCGCTTCTGGTCCAGCGAGAAGCAATCGTGTAGGTGTGATCAGAACTCTGAAGATCCATATTTGGTTTGATGGTAGCTTGCCTCCATGAATTCGGTCTCTTTCAGGATCGTCTTTGCGGGCTTCGTATTCGGCCTTCATGATGTTGGTCATGATGCTCACCACGTCTAGCTCCGTGGGATCCGTGCCAGGACATGGGTATGGAATTGTCTGAAAGAGTTTCTTCATAGCATCTGTCGTAACAGGAATTGCTAATTTACGCTCTTTGTGATCTTCAATTACCCAATCCAACAGGTCGAGAAGCTTTATGCCACTGGCTGGGTTGATGAAGTTGTTCCAGACGAGAGCCTGAACCTGGAATAGAAGAGCGAAGTGTACTCTGCCGGACGTGAGAAGATTCTTAGACTTCTCGGTAAATGTCTGTCGTCCAAGGAAGTGATTGCTTTCTGTCCCCATGACATTCCACATGACGGATGGCAGGTCGTGATTGGTGATGGGGAGAATATCCTTGTTTCTCAATGATCTCAAGACTTCGTCAAACGAGAGGATATCACTAAAATAGACACGATAAACGAGACAAGACGAAGAGTAGTCACGAGTCAAGCCCCAAACTGCTAATCCCTGAGCTCGACTCCATTCCTGTACTGAACGGTCGAGTAGAGACGGTCGATACGTGTACATCTTTGGCGGTTCTGCCAAGACTAATGTGAAGGACATATCGCTGCGGGTAGCAATAAGGTATTCGATAGTCTCGTTATGAAAGTCCATCCGATTTTCACGCTCAACCTTGATTGTGAGCCACTGGGATGTGAACTTTCCGATGGCGTTTGTGGGAAGGATTAATTTCTTGTGGTCAACAAATGTTACCACCTCGTCTTGGCCACGGAAGGTATTGCCACCACAGCTAATACCAGCAACGTTGAAAGCCATGTCTGGAACGTGACGATCTTTGTTGTTTGCAGTGGCGATTGCCTTTTTCTTCTTTTCACGTTCATGTTTGAGGTGCGCAATGGCATGTTTGTCCACAGCCTTTGCACTTTGCTCCGCGAACACAGCGGCCCCAAGAATGTGGAGACGCGCTATATCTCTTGAAACGGGAGGAGGCCGAAACAAATGACTTGGGTTAGACCTGAACAAATTATTTGGGTTGATGTTCTCTTTGCCGAGGTAGTCGTGGCGTCGTTGCTTGCCATGCCGGGCGAGAAATGCGCTGCCATCTCCGACGCTGAGGAACTTGATCCATGCTTGACTTTTACGTCTAGGCCTTTCACAGTAGAAATCTGAGATGTTGAGAGCTTTCATGAAGGGGAGAAGTTCCCGCCTGAAGTTATCCTCTGATAAGTCCATAGGGACATTTCGGCAGATGACTTCCATCGTTGAGGCAAGGCACAGCCAAAGGCCTCGATAAATTTGGCGCGCCCAACGTCAGCAGGTGTGTAGGGGAGAAATACTGTTGCAAAAGTGAAAAGATATGATAGAGATCTGGATCCGTTAGTTCAGATGGCATGGCTCAATGTCGCTTTTTGTCTTACATGATCGACGTCGCTCTATGCACATTTCAGTTTTCACAGTCGACCTGGAAGCGACAATTCGGGCGATCTATTCCTTCTGTGGCCAGCGGAGAATGAGGGAAAATGCAGGTAGTGATATTTCGTTATGTACGGTTGGTTGAATGTAAGAAGGCTTCATGCGGGAGGCCGGCCGCTGTGAGGTGACCGGATATGTGCGGTTACGAAGAAAGACCCGTTTCGCATATGAGTAGGAGAGGGGTAGGAAGTTAAGGATAGAGAGGAGGTGTAGAGGAGAACTACAAGAGCTGCCTGCCTACTTTGCACGTCTGCGGCTTGCTTGCACTTGCACTTACACTGCCAATCACAGCACTGTAACAGGTATTATGCGCACTGTAATTTGCAGCGATTTTGACATGGCTTGGTGTTGTTTGCTGCTTAATCTACAGTGTATACACTGTGCTAGCTCACGTAGCAGCATAGGCCATGCACGATAAGTCGAGACCCTGGATTTCTGAGGTCGCTCCTTCCCCACCACAATCACCATCAGCTCTCGGTGTAGGCCCTGTATCCCCGTTGGGCTTCGGTGAGCTTCGGTGAGTGGCGGGGTAAATGTTTATACCTGCTCCCGCATTTCTGCGTTCCCGATTCCATTTGCCGAGCCGGGTCGCTTTCGCATTCGCGGCCGATTCTCGCTCCACCTGCCATCATGTAAATCGTTCTTCCGGAAGCCATGAGGCTGCTTTAAAACAATCAAAATACCACGCATTGAGCTTCTTTCTCCAATTCAAGGTCCCAATTCTGCATCATCTGCCATCATGTCACCTCCTGGTTCCCTCTACGTCACTATGCAGCCCAAGCCTGGGCTGTCTGTTGACCAATTTCATGAGTGGTATAACAACGAACACGGCCCAACCCGTCTCCGTATCCCTCAGATCTTCACCAACGGTCTTCGTTACAAGGCGACCGACGGCCAGGAGCCTGAATACCTTGCCGCGTACGACGTGACGGATATGCCCTTGCTCGAAACCGAGACTTACCTCACCCTGCGCGCAAACCGATCTCCCCGAGAAGCTGAGACAATTGGACAAGTCGACGTGAAGCGGTACTTCTGGGACTTGGTTCATACGAAGGAGTCTGATCAGTTCACCCCATTGGAGAAGCTCAATGACGACGAAGCTGAGGGTCACCAGCTTACTGCAGTTACGATTGACCTCAAGGACGCTGAGGGCGCTGAGGAAGAATACCAAAAGTGGTTGGTTGAGGAGCATATCCCCATGTTGGCCAAGATTCCCGGGTGGTTGCGCTCTCGCGCCTTCAAGACATCTTATCTTGAGGGACAGGGCAAAACGACTTTCCTTGCGCTGCACGAATATGCTAAGGAGAATGGACAAGGTGGTGAGGCACACAAGGCATCTATGGATACCCCTTGGCGCACTCAAGTCTTTGAAAAGTATGTCGCCTCCAAGGGCCGAAGGACGTATTCGCTCTTCTACGTCTTTGGGCCTGCTCCTCGAGAGTTGCATTCTCTGTCAAAGCTCCCATCGACAGCTGCATTTACCTCGCCCGACTCCAAGCAGTCAACCGTGCCCGGTCCCAATGCTGCTATCAATTCATTTGTTACAACTCCAGACTCTCTAAACATTCCTTTCCGATTGGAAGGCAACTCGGATCCAAAGGCTCCCACTATCGCATTCTGCAATTCGCTGTTGACATCTCTACACATGTGGGATCCTTTTGTGGATATTCTTAAGCGCGAGCGTCCTGACCTGCGAATCCTACGATATGATACCCGCGGCCGACATGCCGTACCACGACCTCCCGTCGCTGCCACTATTGACCAAGTGGCTGACGACCTGAAGAGTGTCCTCGACGCTTTCCGCATTACAAAGCTTCATACTCTTATCGGTGTTTCTATGGGCGGTGTTACCGCTCTCAACTTTGCCATCAAGTACCCCGAGCGTCTAGAGCAGTTCATCGCATGTGACTTTAACCCCACATCGAGCGAAGCAAACACACAGGCCTGGAAGGACCGCACTGCTATGGCCGAAGAGGACGGCGGCAATGGAATTAAGAGGCTTGCTGAGCAGACCGTTCAACGCTGGTTCCATCCCTCCACAAACGCCGAGACAGTTAAGTGGATGACTGAGATGGTGGCTGCTAACGATGTGGAGGGCTTCAGATACAGTAACACGGCCCTCTGGGATTACGACCTCAAGCCCAAGATGGGTAGCTGCAAGGTTCGCGGTCTTTTTGTGGCAGGAGAGGAGGATGCGAAGGGTGCTTTACCTAAGGCCATGGACGCGAGCAAGGGACTTCTTGGAGATAAGGGCGCAGAGCTGAAGCTCGTTCCTCAAACGGGTCACTTACCCATGTCCGAGAACCCCCAGGCTTTCTGGGAGGCTATCCGAGAATTCCTGTAATCTGAACAAGCAGATAGGAAACTCACAGCAAATAAACAAAGTTCAAGATCTCCGAAGGGGCCACGATGTGAATGATTGACACTGGTTCAATAGTAAGCAACCATCTACTGCCTAGGCAACACAGAGACCTCCGTCACTTTCTTGAGCGCTGAGTACTTGGGGTCCTGGGAATCCAATATTCTCATCCAATGATAAGGCGCAGTGGCGGAGTGGTCTAACGCGATAGACTAGAAATCTATTCTCTTCGGAGGCGTCTGTTCGAATCAGGCCTGCGTCGTTGGTTTTTTTGTTCTTCTTTGCTAGGGAGACAATGTCTTGAATCTTGCTGAAGGTAAAGAAGTCTTATTTTTGAAATGTACGGGTATTTATTCCAGCCAAGATATACCATTCGGATCATAGCTTTTAACCTGCAGCTATCGTGGTGTTTTGCGACTTTCACCAATTCCAACTCTACGTCTATTACAACCTGGCTATCTTAAATGGGCCCTATATTGTTGCTGGTATAAACTTCAGGTCACTCATATTACTATTCTAGGCACTTGACTATGTTTTTTATTCTTAGTCAAGGTATGATACCCACAGGTAGTCATTGGTATTGGTAGCAGCACTCGTCACAACAAAAGCTGATGGACATACAAAAGATTAAAACAAACGTGGTATTTTCAGCCGACGGATCTTTCAGATTCCTCAGCCTAGCAAGCTAATAACTAAATGAAGTTCAAATCCAATGATTAGAACATCAGACGGGAGGCCACCCAAAGCCAATTGTTGACCAACTCAACGCCGTGACCAACGCCAGGAAGGAGATGCTCAAATATCTGTATCATCCTTTCATCCCCTTTTCCTGATTACTTCCATCATAAATCCCAGATGCGTATCGGACTATGCGCGACGGGCCTTCTCACTGTGTCCCTTGATGACAGTGGACAAGTCACCGACGGGAATTTGGATGGGGAAGTCAACGATGGCGAAGAGAACAGCAACAAGAATGTACCAGCCTGACATGCATGTGACGAACCCAAATGCACCACCAGCCTATTTTGAGGTTAGCTATGTATTCGTCTTGGGGTGGGTAGAGGGAGAGTCTTGCCTTGAGAAGCTTTGATGCAAGCAGAGCATTGCCAGTGAAATCCTCAGCAAGAGCCCAGAAAGCAGCAGTGATGAGCAGGAAGCAGAATGTCAAGCTGAAGAAGATCACGACAAAGACGACGTTGGTTCGGAGGGCGCACAGGAAGAAGATGAAAGACAATAAGCCCATAAAGAGGAGCCAGAATCCTGTGGCAACTGATTAGTACAACGTCCTTTCTGTGTATCGGTGTCCAGCTTACCAAGACTAGCATTGAAACCCTGGGTAGCAAGGCCTTCCGCAGAGGACTGGGCATCGGCGGGAGCATATGCGGCGTATGTACCAAAGGCTGGGATGAGAGTGCCACCGTAAGAGAACCAGAAACCACCGAAAGAGCAAAAGACACAAGCTGGGAAACTGTTGCCAAGAACCCATTCGAGGACACCGCCGATAATCATGAGAAGGCCGCCCATAAACATATACACGGCGCTAGAGATGTTGTTAGATGTATTCATCAGGGAAGCTTGTCAGTCGGAAACATACTTTGAAGCAGCACCACTGCCGCCGGCACCTCGCCAGCCCATGAGATCACAAGTCAGGGGCGTGAATGCAAGCAAGAAACCAACAAGAGCACTGGAAACATTGTTAATAATATGTCTTGAGGACTAAAGAAGGGGCATCGTACATTGGTGTGGGGTTTGCAAACTTCTGTCGAAGATCACCCTTGACCTTGTTCATAGGCGAAAGGTACAGCTTCTCGAACAGCTCAGGGCTCATCTGAACACTCTGGGCTGTTCGGAACTTGCTCAATGCCTCGCCACGCTGAGCCTCAGGGTCAAAGTTACCGTTGAGACCATCATGCTTCTCATTCAACTGCTCGCTGTGCTCGGTGGTAGCAGCCATTGTGATAGTATCGTCCAGGGTGGTTGATGTTTTGTTTATTGATCGAAGAGGTGAAGGAAGAGAAGACCAAAAGCGAAGTCAGATGCTAGGGGGTATCTTGAGAAGAATGAAGAAGAAGAGAGGTCAAGTCAATGCTTAGCTAGATAGACATGGAACAGGGACGGACTTTCAAATTACAATCAGGCCATAGCTTCTCCTATATAGTCATGTAGGAACAAGCATGGAGGTTCAAACCCTGGACCTGTTTCTCCCCCAGACCAGGGGCGCGCCACCCTTTGATCCGGCGCCATGCAACAGTTTCCCCAGGTCTTGGAGATCTCCACCACTAGTAGGAGAGAAGAATAACGGTAGAGGCAAGGTATGCATCAGAGTGCTGTGCTGTAAAGTGTACTAGTCTGAAAGGGGGGGGGGACGATCAGCCGCCTGTCCGTCTAATAACGAATGCCTACTTTGGCGCCGTCTCATCCGGCAGAGAGTGAAGAACGTGGTTTCTCTAGTATTAATCCGTGAAGCTCTGACTAGCATTAAAAAAACAACACGAAGGACAAGCTATGCATGCGAGTGCTCGAGAAGCCAAGGGCATTCCTTGTCTTAGTTTAGGCCGTACTAACGTTGGTTCCAGAGTATCTGATTCGACGCATTCCACCAGGACTATTAAACTTTAGCCACTCATAGCTAAAGAAGGAAACGTTTGCTACCCCAGGTTGCGTTGCCATGCAGACCATTGCAAGCATTGCTGTATGGTTGCAACAGCTAGGTTGCGGGGGAGAGTTTGGGGTTCAGATCCCCTTGCAACTCCACAGGATCCCTTCGCCCGGTTGAGGAATACAGAGGAAACAAGACTCACCGTATGTTATACTGGGGGGAGAAGACTTTGAAGGAGTTCGTTGGGGATTATTTGTACATCAATTGCTGGATAGGTATAAGCTTGACCAAAGAGGTTCAAAGATACTTGACAATTGACTATATTCTCCGGACAGCCGAATGTGCTCAGACGTGAGGGGAAGCAAAAACTAGGTGCAACACACAGACAAAGAGAAAACACATGACCTTGAAGAAAAGAGGCCAAATCTGGGGAACAGCATCAAAGTGTCTGTATCCGTATTGAAGATCGCCGGGGCCCCGGGATTGTATTGGTCCCGCATGGGAGTTAATTTGGGGGGTGGTTGGTGTTGGTAGTATGTACTTCGGATCCGCTGTCATAGGAGTGGAGATTTGATGTACACAGAATGCACGATGTAAAGTTGAAGTTTGTAGAGTATTGTACATACTCTGTAACTATCTGGTTGGTGTGTGTTGTGGTGGTAATACGACAGTAACATGGCTCTGCTCGATGACCATAAGACAAACCGATTTGCCAACTCGATGAATGTAACCTCTTGTAAAAAGTGTTTTCGATACACCGAGCAGCAATTCATCTACATAATGCCGTGACAGTGATGATGATGTTCTCCAACAAAAGTACTTACATACTAGTACGTTTTTTTTCCCTCTCTATCAGGGTCAATTCCATTGCCCCAGATTCTGTTTCCTCCTCTCCCCCAAACCAATCAATTCTTGTCCCCTGTCAAATGAGGGGAAACAATTCGTTGGAATCGAATGCCTTTGACTGCGGCTCCGTGTTCTTCTGGTTGACGCCAAATCGCGGCTCCGCCTTTTAGACCTGCACTAAAAAGCGTCTGTGATCGGTACTTGGAGATTGGGGCCAGGGTCTGAGCTCAGTTAAGTTGAGTTAATCCGGGGTAAGGATTAATAGAATATCCGTCTCGTTCATGATTGGGGTTTAGAGAAAGTGAGAATACTACACTGTTAACCACCAACTCAAGCCGTCATCGACAACTGTTGGACCCCACAAATTCGACTTGATTGCATTTCAATTGCTTCGTTGCAATTATAAAATTCAATGGCTTGACTTGACCTTTTTACCTTGGAAGCTCTAGGGTATCAGCACAAATATCGGGTTCTGGCTTAATCCGTTCCCTCAAGCTGTCACTTACACGTCTAGTCTATGTTGTCATCATGAGTACCCAATCCGTCATGGCAATATCAACGACGTCACAGTTGACTTATGATCAAAGACATAGAAAACATTAGGACTCAAAAAACAATTCAATCTTGTAAAAACAACAATCGTCCAATTAATCTCATCTCGATTCTATCTATATCCTACTCAATTGACTCTCATCTAATCCAGCAAAACATCAAACATGAAGCAAGTATTCGGTGCCGGCCAACAAGGCTCTCTCGCTGTCCCCATCACAGCTGGTATAGCTGCTCTAGGAGCAGGAGTATACTACATGGGCAGGTCCAAGCCAAACACCACCCCGGAGCAGGATCGCAAAGGCCGCGCCGAGGCCAAAAAGGCAGAAGGCCTTAGCGGTGCAGGCATTGGACAAAACGCCATCACAGGTGGTCACGAGCTGAGTCACGCCCAGAATTCGAGAAGCAAGGAGAAGACCACAGCGCCTCTCGAGAAGCTTCCCAGTGGCGGAGTAGGAGGTGGCGTTGGCGGCGGAGGTTCCAACGTCCGCACCTCGGTCGAGATGACGGCCAAGGAGAGCAGTCCCTCCAAGTCAGGTAGCAGCTTCCTAGGTGGACTCTTTGGTACTGATGGATCTGATACTGATCATGGTGTAAATGGACAGGAGCTTAAAGATACCCGCGTCGCCAGCAACCTCGACGGTACGCTTTCCAAGAAGGACGCGACACACCACAACAAAAATCAACCATGCGTTCCCAAGTCTGCCGGCGACGAGAAAAACAACAGCAGTAGCGGAAGCGGCAGCGGTAACTCTGCCTCGCAGTCATTTACAGGGTGCTTTTGGATAGGGACGAGCCAACGTTGCTGAAATGGGTGACCAGAGCCAAGGGTTCCGCGATCCCAGGGTTGCGAGCAATCATACTGAAACGACGACCAAGAAAGGGCCCAATTGAGTACGGCTTGTTCCAAGTAATCATAGCGGAGTTTGTGAGAATTGATAATGATGCTTCCACGAGCGTGTCTTGAAAACATCAATTTCCGATTAAAAGGGTCCGAGTGCCAGTTGCGACAGTGAAACGAGTATTTCAACTCAGTCTAGTCATATTGAAAACCAGTCAAAGCTATTGAGAGTGTGTCTGGGACGGAGATCAATCTCCTGTAGGGTCATGGCTGAGTTTGTTGAGCTGAAGCTGAAGCTGATCTGCATTGCTTGTATGAGCTGCATGACCAAGCTTCACTCCAGACCTGAAAAGTCTTACCATCCCACATACCGACATGTGACAAGGGACCTCAGATCTAATTTAGATCTGAGCAGAGCGTTGGGAAACGAGAGGTGAAGCATGGTCACTCATCAATAGATACCTCCGTATCTCCGAAATGACCCCAGATTTCAACTCCCGTTGTCCGCGTTGTATCATAACGCACCCCAGACTAGACTAATTGTGCATATTATCAAGATCCACTGTTTGTTTTTGCACAGTCTCTGAATTCATCCGCATATTGGTCTTGAACGAGGTGTTGACCTTCTCCTGAACCATCTCCCCGGAAACTTCTGCTCAATGCTCGGTGGGTATGTCCAAAATATCACAAAAGTGGCCACTTTGTTGAGCATGCGGCGCAGCTTTGACTGTTTCGGTTGAAAGCGACGCCAAAGCTGATACTCAAACGCTAAAAACGTGTTTCCTAGTATATTGAGGGAACGAAAGATCCTGCTTTAGTCAGTGACTATACTCTTAGCCCATAGCAGTTTTGAAGACTTGCATATTCGAACCGATAAATAATACCGTCGCTATATCTGAGCTTTGCAGCCCTTGGCCCCTTTGTGTCATGACTCGGATGACATCGCTCAGGGGAGGTATCCAGAGTCCTAGAATGCCCATTTCGAGGAGCAGAGACCAGTGATACGTCCTCAACTCGATACCCCGTACCATGTTGAGACTGAATACCCAACCACTCATCAGAAAGTTGATCTAAACCCATCAGTACATCTTCCCTGTCAGGCATATTTCGTTCGTTCACTTACAGCTGTAGGCGCGTTGATCATGGTTCTTCCCTTATAGTACCTCCAACACAGAGCCGACGCAACAATCGTAATCGTTCCCTGCGCAAATCCAGACAGAAAGTAGTACAGCAGTACCATACGGTACCGTCTGTAGCACTTGCGGTGAAACTCGTACTCCTTCCACGCCGCATCAGAGGTTACTGGAAAACCACAGTATCGACACACGCAGACTGTCGACCGCGACGCAAGTGTGTACGTACGTCCCACAGAGAATCCTCCTCTCGATGCGACACAGTCGATGCATTCATTAGCCAGTGGGTATCGCACGTCTGATTCATCTGCTTTGATGAGACCATCTCTCTCTGGGTCGTATGCAAGACACTGGTAGCACGTCGACAACAGCTCAACCTTTATACTCGGGAAAATGAAGCGCATGACGGGTTTGCTGAAGTTATACCGTAGAGCTCGGCATGTTCGTCGGAGTGACTCGACTTGGCCGAAAGTGAGGTGTTGTAGAATGAGGATTTGGATTTCTGCTGGAAGGCGAAGAAGAGAGTTGTCCATGTTTGGAACAATCACTCTAGAGTCGCTGTATGGTGTCTCGTGAAGTGCACGAGATTCTTTCTGTTTCCAAGTGCTCTTTGCTACATCTTGGCTCGCTGGACAGGTCTGGGGATAGTCATCGTCGAAAGTCCATACCTCGGAGCAGAGCTGTAGCAGTATATCCTCGGCCACTCTGACAATAGACTGCATATTCGCTGTTTGAAGCAAAGTTGAATAGCTTAACGGTGGTTGCCTCTCGGGCATGTTACAGTTGCTAGACATCCAAGAAAGTGCCAGAGCAAAGGATATCTATAAGCTGCATTCATATGTAAGATTCCAGTCCATCATCAACATCAACGACGTACCGGTAGCTCTTGGCCAGCCCATCTCTTATCGTGAAGCTCTCAAACTGTCCATTGATTACCGGTTGTTCGGAAAAACCGAAGCCTAACAGGCTGATTGCTGGGGCTGTTGGTCGAGCCAACACAAGCGTAAGCAACAGCCTATAGGATACTTGTAAGATGCATGTTGGAATGGGTATTTCACACAAGTAGATACAGTCAGCATACGCGCTTACCATACAAATCGCAACGTCTTGTTCAAAAACAGCCATTTTGTCGATGTCGAGTTATTTAGTGCTGACGTTTCTTTTGCGCTGTCATGTTAGCCAAGGTCATTTGTTAGTATGTACTACGTGACTACAGATGAATCTTGCCTGTTCTGACGAGTGTTTTGCATGAATCTATAATCTGACGCTCGATTTCAAAGATATATTATTGCTTGGACATTTGTAATGGGATAAACCACCAGACCCTTCCCATCGATGGCGGTCAATCGCATGCACATCGACTGTGACACGACTTAGGGTGGTCATCTTGGCTAAAATTTAGAACTTGTAACCAGACAGCAGTAAAACATACAGCAGTACAGCATATAAAAAGTGATGATCTCCGCCAACATAATTACTATCCTCGACGACTTCATAGTTTAATGTACAGAATGGACTATGATAGGCAAAACTCCCCAAGTCTGCCAGCTTACCCTATACCTGTCCATATTCTCATTAGAACAACACAAGTCATGTACCGAAACGTACCTATCTTTCATTACCATTCTACATAGAAACTTGTGCCCCGTATGTACCTGATGCTCCGCCACGGACCGTTTTCAGGTACGGCGACTCCACCCAGCTGAAAGAAAACGTGTAAAAACCACATCACTAGAGCTGCTCCTTTCTACAATTTCAGTTAGCATCAACAATGAAATGAAAGCTAGTCTAAGTTGATAAATTGTAGTTTTAGTCAGTTTCTCCGTAACACGAGAAAAATGGCTAGCAAACTCGGTCAGTACTCCACCAAGCCAGGGTATACACGCCGGTAATTCAATAGTTCATTTTCTTTCGTCCAGACTATTTCGACTATACTGATACACCTGCCCAAAATGTCGTCTAATTGTTCTCGCGACACTCCACGGAATTATCCAAAGCACTGTCAAAGCAAACATCCTTTTCGGCCCATTGCAGGCATTGTTTCCCTTCCTTGTTTCTTCTTTAGGCCTATTTCTCTTTTGATGGTACTTCCGTTGAAGAATGTTTTTCAAGACACGATAAATACGGTCCAGAATAACATCAGAAAAAGCAAAGAAATCTAAATCGATGAGTCTAGATCTTTGATCATCACAATGAAAATCAATGTACAGCAAACATAGTGTGGTGATGAATGATACCCTTACTCGGCAAACGGTCGAACGGCTCATCAGGAGAATACTGTCAACAGACTCTGTTGGTTCGTGCCCCCCCAGGAAATAGCTCGTGGAAACCCGGGAACCTGGATCACTAAAAAACGCCATGCGAGGCAAGGAACGGGAGTGGCCGAGCCCAATCCAACCTCCTGGGACCAGCCATTGCATCTCGGAAGGGGGACCAGGCACAGCTACTATTATGTGACCTCGACAAATCTGACATTATTGTGAGGTGAATGATGTGTTGCTGGTGTAGAGATAGCCAAAGAGAAGCGGCATTTTGTCCCATTTGTGAGTCATAAGATAATCATCGGAAGGGCTGAATATCTTGATGGCATCCCGATACGCCCTCTACTTACAACTATTCTTCTGTCCCTGCTTAGTCTAGTCTAGTCTTTGCGTCATGCAATGTCGTGCGGTATCCAGACTCTTGGGACGCGGTACGAGACCAGATCGTGAGCGTGTTTCCAACAAGATACCCTCTCCCGTTGACTGTCCTCCAAATTAGACCACCAGCATAATTCCGGAACCTGGAATGATCAAAAGGTCCCTGCCCAAGAACCTTCTCCGCGAATGAGAATTCACCATGCACCTGACAAGAACCAAACTCAAGTTTTGTTCGGTTTTCCTGCCTTTTCAAGGTCCATCCGGGAAGCCCGTTCCTAAGCTAACAAAACGGCTCGGGTCGCTGAACGCTAGCTCTAAGGGAGAGAGGGCACGGGTCATACATAATATGGATGTTATCTCGTAATATGACTCGTACGAATACATGCCTTCAACGGCACAAAGAGGATGCGATATTGAATTACCTATTACAGTTTAGCCCACGGGAGAGTTTGGCTCTAGACTGACAACCGCCGGTTAGCTAAGCTCCAAACGTCGTCGTTGATAAATCCAACGTCCTTTAGCAGCCACTCCTTACCGCTTTTTACCATGATCGTCAGCATGTGCCGGTCCCGAACTAGAAGTGCCACGAACTCTATCAACATCCATGTAATCCATTCCAAGACAAAACACTGCCACACGTCAAGATGACTTGACAATCTCGGACCCAATGTCAATGTCAAAGTCAAAGTTAGAGCCAAACATGCAAAGGGGTTCAAGTGCAAATAGGCGAATTTGTTCAGCTCAGGTTCCAGACCCAAGAACCAGCTTAATGCAGGGTCAGATAGATAGTGGGACCCTGTTTTGCCCTGTAAGAAAGAGCAGTGCATTGTCAGTTCGCCACAACCAAGATTATTTCTCATTCTCCAACGTCAATGTCTTGGTCTCCATACCTCGGCTAGCAAGCGAATGTCAATATCTGTCCTAGCTAGATGAAGGTCGCTGAGAGAACATTGCGTAGACACGCCCGATAGTAGTACGTTAGTTAACCTGAGGGAATAACTTGAACAACATCAAAGCGTTCAAGCGACAACATGTATGAGCCGTCAGGGTTACATAGAACTCGGGTTTCGGCGTCAAGTTCCGTATTGCACACCCCATCGAGTTCGAGTCGAGGACCTGCTATTTGCGTCACAGGTTCATGTCCATGCTTGAAACACCACCATTCTATCTATATCTAACAAAGCCCAGCACAAACCGCCAGGATCTTCTAGGCGATTGAAGAATGCCTATATGAAGAGCCTATTGGGACCTAAAGCCGAAAGAATGTATCAGAGTCATGGATATACCCTTCGCCTAATAGCTCTCAACTCTACGTAGCAAGCTCAAAGTCTCCGATTCGGAAAAAAAAAAAGTGACCACGGCAGTAACTACGGCACATCTCCGGCTGGTCTATCGCCAATAGCTTCCTGTCTTTCTCCGCGACGCCACTTGCTGGGTCGAAACTTCAAGTTCCCCGAGCCAAAACCCGTGTGGTGGGCCAGGAGGCACTATCCTACTGCCAAATCTCTTTTGCAACTTGAGGTATTCTACCCTCCCCTCTAAGCGAAACCGTTTTAGCTCAGTTAACACGTCCCTCATCCCTTCCAGCTCAACCCTTGAAGGCTCTTTGATCTCATGGGGCATGATCGCCATACACCACGCTGTGTGAAAGACTAATTCCGTTGAGGGTACACCTGCTTGTACCTGATCAGGGGAAGCGGGGCCGATATGATCGTGCACTTTGTGATGCAGGGCCAGCTTCCTGTAATCATGAAGCACAGGGTTCTTACTATCCCTGGGGCCTATCCAAACTCGGGTGCTGGTTGACTTCCCATCCATCCATATGTCAATGTCCAAGTGGCTTGATTCCGTTTGATCTAAGTCGTTTAGAGAAGAGGAAGAATCTTTTGGTAATAAGCTGTAAATTGAGTTTGCGGGTAAAACAGTTCGCGGGCGTTCTTGCTTAGTCTTGTCCTCGAAGAAGCTGAATCCCGTTTCTCCAGAATTCAGCAGTTGCTGAGCATCTATATCATCGGCAAGGTACGAGTCCTGTTCATGAGGGTCTGGCTCGAACTCGAGTCGGAAGTGACGGAGCCCAGCCAAGAAGCCGGGTCCACGCCGTGAAGACACGTCGAAAATTGCACGCTCTTGAGCGGCCAGTAGTTTCAAGAAAGATATCAAGCCATCTATCAGTGGGCCACTTGAGCGCCGTGGAACACAGGTAAGGGTCAAGGATTCTATACGTGGGTTCATGTCAGGGATGAAAGCTTCGGGGAAAGCTTTCTTGACCCGAGGGAGTATCGAGCTCTCACATACGAATAAACGAGCTAGAGTTGACAGCTCGTCAATCTCCAGAGTAGGAATCCTTGTAACGATTGAATGATGTAATCTTACCACTTTGAGGTTGGATGAGAACAAGGGTCGCAGGGTCCATGCAGCACAGAACCCGTGCAGTTTTGCCATTTTGGGCCATGCCGCGGCGATTGCCTTGGAGGAGGGAATAAGTAGCACAGAATCACAGCTGAAGCTCTGTATATGTCCGCGACAATGTGTCAATAGACGCACAACCCCAACGGATGAGATCCGATTACCAGACAAGTTCAGATGCGTCAGCCCCTGAGAACCCTGGAAGCTGGATGGTGAGAGGTAGGAGTCCTCGCTTTGGAGACCCCGGCAGACAGCGTCTGCCGAGTCGCACTTGATGCGATCTCTTCCATCGAGTCTCTTGACCAAATGTTCTTGGGGCAGTGTATTATGAAGGTCATATGACGGCGCATCAGCCAGGTGTCGATTTGGATGACTGAAGGAGCCACTCCACTCAGACTCGATGATGCGTATAGATGTTCCGAAAATAGGGGATGGGGTTCCGAATTCCAGCTTGCCCTCAACATCAAAGTGAATATACGACCGTAAATCGGATGGACACACGCAGTGAGCCCCTAGATGATAAAGCGCTCCGTCCGTTAGTTTGTTGTCTTCCAGATTTAAGCTCCAAAGACGAGTGCCAAAGCAATTGGCTAGATTCTCTACCGCCGCATCGTCAACCTCCTTGCCTTCAAGTTTGAGCACGCGGAGTTCCGGCAGAGTTCCGTTCTGAAAAAGGGGACAGATGGAGCCCGAGATGCGAGAGAGATCAAGATACACCAATCCCTGAAGAGAGGAGATGAATTTTGTGGATAGTGATAGAGGACAGTCCGCCATGCTCAATAACTGAACTTGACGGCCAGCTTCAGACAGGAACTCGGAAGGGTCAAGATCGTCGTGGCCGTTGATAAGAATGCAGTTCATATTGGGCAAGTATCTAATAGCATTTTTGAGGCTGGCATTGAGTTTGTTAGCCATGCTGAGAGAGCATGTGCCCCTGACGAAGCGAGTGTCCAAGACTCGAACAAGACTTGCTGTTTCGGATCGTGTCCGGTTCAACTGGCCCAAGACTGTACCGACCAGCCAGTCTAGATCTGGTAAAATTAGTGAGAAGTTGATTGAGAAAAGAAGACTATGTTGACTTGTCGCACTGGTCGGCTCGCACGGGCTTACCATGTTCTGAATCACGGCTTCCAGTTCTGCCTGAGCTCGTGCCCGGAAGACGTCCCCATATTCGTGGGGCAAATATATCCCAGAAACGACGGTTTACACGACAAAGGGCGCCAAAGTCATTTGGTGAGATGTAGGGAATCACAAGACGGACCCAGTCTGCGGACACTGCGTCTTGGTAGGATGGAAGCGAAGCCATCATGGCCCAGTCCAGCAGCTTACACTGACTGACATTGGGCCACGGTAGGGAAGTAACCACTGTTCGGCGAACGGGACCAACGGGCAGGCAAGCAGGATGTTACCGAAACGGTATGGTTAGACTGGATTGTAGGAAAAGGGTCTTTGTAGCTCCACTGAAACGAAAGGCAGATAAAAAGGCTCCGTTCCTCAGCTGATGATGTGAGAGGAGAGGAGAGGTGGAGATTGATTGATTATGGTCGACGGAAAGACGCCGTTTGTTCTGGTTATTCCTATTGGCTGACATGTAATGGCAGGTGCTGCCTCCGCTCTGTCCGCCTCTGACGCTGTAACCGATAGAGAGTACAGGGCGGCGGGCAAGGCCACGGCAGGCACAAGCCACTGGAAAACGGTGCCAAGCTGCCGAGATCAGATGGACAGATGCAGCCTACTAGCTACTCCATAACACTTGTAATTGAGTTACAGGGGTAAATCAGCCACCAGTTCTACTGTGTGATTGGATGAACAGCGTACTGTACAACGATGCTAAGAACCAACTACTCACTACTACTTAGTACCTACTAGCTAGACAGAGCAGGATTAGGTGGGAAAGCACCTAAGTAGGTGGCAGTTGGCGTTGACTTATAGTTTCATGTCAATTATAAACTGCCAGACTTACAAAGTTCGTCATTCCGTCATAAGGTTCTGTCACTGTCACTGTCACTGTCACTGTCATCCTGTCACCTTGATAGCAATGTAACGCTGTGAGTTTGACAGGCCCAGTACGCGGTAACAGACAAGGAAAACTATTGTTCTCGCATTTCTTATCCCATCCATCCATCTTGCATTGCATGCAGCCACATCTGTCTACTATGTATCTACCAACTTAATTAATTCCCACAATAACCCATGTGAAGGTATCCGTAATAATGCAGGTAATGTCCCCTGCCTCTCAATGTCAAAGCCCAACCAATTCTACGCATTCTTTCCCCGCGATCTATCATATTTTGCAAAATGTTTCATCCACGAGGTCAACTAAATGGCGGAATCTATATCCCGGCTTCCGTCCTGTTGAAAGGAACAGTAGCTTATACGCAGTGCAATGCAATGCATATGCAATGCATATGCAATCTACTGCTGCTAACCACTGCATGGAATCAGCTTCAACCCAAGACACCCCCCTCCACACTGCAGAGTAATACGATGGCCACTCCACTAGACTTTCTACATACAGAAAACAATACAAGGATTATGGGCAAAAGCAGTACCTAATTTAGTTAGTATTTTATTTATTTTTTATTTCTCAACTCCTTCTGTATAAACGCACCGCAGATAGTTAGTTAGCGTCATTGAACACTATCATAACTCATTTGTTTTAATTAGTAGCTGCACGACCAGCAAGCATACTTACATTCCTGGGACAACTGCAGAAGAAGAAAAGATGAAATATGATTAACCATAGCCTTGGATCATGCATCCCCAACTGTAGTAGTTAGGCCAGCTCTATTCCTTTTTGTTGGCCAAATTCTGCCTTGGTCAAGTTTTCCAGTTCGGATGGCGAAGAACCCGGCGTAGATCAGTTCAATATCATACACATCATTTATTTGTTCATACAAGGATGTAACTGCACTGTCTGTCGGCTTTGGCTTTTGGCTGTGTATCGGATCTACATTGCATAGCATTGTCTCTTATTCATTTTTCTTGGAGGGGCGTCAATATGCATTGCTATATTACTTAGTTAACTAGGTACTTAGTTACGGACTGGAACTAAATATATTCTAATCTGCCACAACTGCACAGAATATTCCCTCACATACGGCACAGTAGCTCAAACACTAAATCACCATATACAATTCGTCAAGTTTCCATGTTTGCACGATACTCCCAGTCCGCCCAAACTCTGTTTAATCAACTACCGAAGCACACAGACTTATCGAGGACTAGGTCAAACTGCTGGCGCACGCCAACGGGACACGAAAATGACGCCCCTCCCCACCAAGTGAAGCCTTTCCCGCAACTCAATAGAATTTAGTCCTGTTTCCCCTGTCCCCTACCCCGATTAGCTTCAACGCCGGTCTTCTTTCCACTAAAAGTAAACTAAGCATGGGCTCCGGGTTTTATTTTATTCCCGGCTTGCGAGCATAGGTTTTGATCTTTGCAGGGGGGCTCTGACAGGCAGGCGACATGTGACTAACCAAGATTTGTAGTTGCATGCTTCTGCTTTTATGATAATACATCACGAGGACATGACAAGCTGTTCCAAGATACGATAGGAATACTTGGTCCGAGAGTGACATCTAAACACATTACTTGTCAGATTCTTCTCTTCTCTCAGTTGGAGATTGGGGTAAACTGACAATATCGGCATGTCTGAACTCTCTTGCGCAAAAGCCGCATTGGACAAATATCACACAATCCCGAAACGGTAAAGCCTCTATTATCTGCAATTTGCAAAAGAGGCGATTTCGTGTCCAAGTGGATCATATTATGCTGTGTCAGGTTCCAGTAAATTCTTTCCCCTCTTTCTCTCTCTGCTTTGGTCTTACAGAGTCTCATCTCAGCTCATTCCACAAAGATAAGTACCAATTGGACCATCACGGTTCCTGATCAACGCCAGGTCTCATCCACATGTCGAAGCCTCATCTGCTTCACAGTTGCACAAAACGGAAAAGGGTTTGTGCAACAGGCTGGGGGAAACCTTAACCGATGCTGCAAAACATTACGAGAGCAAAATGAAGGGTCCAAGGGTTTTGTGTCAGCCTCCATCTCAGCCAAGGCATCCAGGGCAGCCAACCAGGCTCTTGTGTTGAAATAGATGTGAATCATCACACAAGCTATACTGCACTATTCTTAACTATGTAAGCGACCCTCAAACGGCCCAACCCAACAAAGTACTAACTTGGATGATCCCTTATGTGTGTGCGTTTTGACATGACTTAGCTTCTGGAGTCGAAGCTCAGCTCAGCTCTTCTGCACCAGCAAGGATCGGCGGCCAAGTATCATATCATGATTATGGGCTACGCACAGCATCTTATCATACTACGTCATATCATATCATGTCAAGTCGTCCATGCTGTCATAGTTTGCTATTTAACATCCCCTCGGTCACCTTACCTATCCTATCACAAACTAGCACTCTTTCCTTTCCCCAGAGTGGAAACTCACAAGCCGCTACGATGAGGCTGGCTGCATGCCTCTCCCTGTAGACCTACTGAATTAGGCCTTATGCTTCCCAATTCACTTTAGGTAACGGCACTATTTATGCAGGATGGTGTTTCCGCGTAGCCTTCATGCCCCTGGACAACCGTGGAACATAGGCAACCTGCGAATGGCCAGTAAACTCGGTGATATTCCTCAACAGGTAGTACCTCTTCTCTCCCCACCACCGGCAGTGAAGCCTGCAAGCCGGGCATTTTTAGTTCAAGAGATTCGTTCCCGATTTGAATTGTCGTTGAGGGTAATCCAGCCTACATAATCTCAGTAGACTGACTGCATTAGCGAGTAACTAGAGCTTTGCTGTGCAGCGTACATATGTAATAGTTCGATTGGTTCTGTCATCTCGCCAGAGCAACATTCCTCGGAAAGGCAGCAATGACCGTTGGCATTCCCCCGTCTCATTTGCCTCGTAATTTGCAAATCAGAAACCGTTTGACATGTGTCTCTTCTGAGCTCCCGCGATCCAGATCAATCTTAATGCTAAGACACGAACAACCAATAATACTTGGCCTCGGCATCTGGAGCATCCAATGGTGTCTAGTATGTTCATCAGCCACATCAGTTTGAGCCTCCTCCCAGTCCCGCCCGCTCTGTCATATATCATATCCGAAGGCCCTCGGGGCGCTCGTGTATGGGTACGCACTAGAAGACCCCTGTCCCCAGCCTCAAAAGCAAGGCCAGAGCTGTCCCAGCGCAGTGGGAAGGGATATTATACTGAATCGGAATCTCCTTGTCAGAAGCAATAGGAAAGAAGGTCAGTGCTCCTCGGATCAGTACTAGGGTCCTCACTCTCTTGATCAATTTGGTGACTTGCGGATCAGCAAGCTGCTGCACCCAGAGATCTGAGACACTTACTGTGGGACTCTTCTGTCCAGCTTTTGCTGCCAGTTCATGAAATGTGCCAACTAAAACCACAGCCTGGAAGCCCGATGCGTAATTACTCCTCCAAGTTTTTCTTAATCACGGCCCATCATTTGTGATATCTTTCAACCCTCAGATACTGTAGGAACAAGTAGGATGACGTTCATTGGTTGACTTGGACCTTACCTATATCGACCAATCGTCCAATCGTCCAGCATATGTATGTTTCTTTAATCAAACACACTATATGCAGTAGTCTGAACTCCGGCTCTGACTTGCTTCTCTATGAATGTAGTAAATTGCTAGGCAGAAGTGCAGCTGGCAGTTAAGCACCATACCCACGTCTGTCTTGTGCCAGCTATGACACTGGTCCCCATACATGTGATTCACAAGAGCAGGTCCGTGGCGAGATATTGTGTTTAAGTAATTTGTTTCATTAGTGAATCTGAACTATAGCGTCTCAGGCTACAGTTTTGATTCTCAAGATAAATAAATAGTAGTAGAATCGAAGGGAACAATAAATGCAAAAAGTTTCCACGACGCCATGAACTCAAGATACCTCCAAGTGAACGCCGTAAATACCATGAGAAATACCGTAGTTGCGTGGTAACAACATAATCATGCAAAAGTAAAGCCAGCCAGATACATCCTTTTACGCCCTCTCTTAATCGTACATGCCATTACACCGTCTTGCCTCGAAAAAGAAAGAGAAAAAAAAGGCTCTTCATGTATGTTTTCTGAAAATGTTCTCGTGCCTGAGTCTTTGACGCGGAGGCGTCAAGCTGGCGGCCGGGCTGCAGATGCTGTAATGTCTTTCTTTTTCCCGGCTCCGTTTTTATGTATCGTGGTGTGTAGATGCGAATGTGTGTGTGGACAAATATGTAGCTATGTGTTGGTGTCTGTTATGTGTGGATCCCCGATCGAGGGGAGAAAGCGGGTCGAGCGCTGGATGTCTCACAAGATGTATGTGGCGCTCTCAACTCTTCTCTCTTCTCTTCGGTGGCGACTGATAATGCCCTCCAAGCAAGGTACCCGGCCAAGATGAACCGGCAAGACAAGTTTAGTAGTCTGAGCCCCGCTTCTCAGCAGTCTTGGATTTTGATGGTGCTCGTCGTTTCCTGCTTCGCTCTTCCTGCTCGATCACTGGGACTGCAGCAGGGATAAACTCCACACCACGGTTGCGGCTGTTGGGTCGTGCGTGCAACTTGCGGTGGTTGTTGAGGTTATCTTGGCGGTTGAACTGGTCCTTTCCACAGAATTCGCATGAGAAACGGTTAGGCCCTTCACCGTGAAAACTGTTCGGTGTTAGTCTCCGCTTAGACATCGAGTGACGAATGAACTTACGTTTGCTTGTGACGTTTTAGGTGCTCATTTCGTCGGAAAGCCTTGTGGCAGCCAGGGTAGTCACACTTACACATGGCTCTTCGAACCACGTCAACTTGCGAAGGGTCGGGCTTGATGGATCGCTTTCTTGATGATCGGATCTGAGCTCGCTGTAGCTCGTTGGTCTTTTGCTGAATCTCGTGAACCATCATCGATCTCTGAGACTTCATACAGTTTGGTGAGTTGATCTCATGCAGTGAGTATCCGAGGGGAGACTGTGAGTGTCGGTCAAGATCAAACGAGTCGGAGTTGGGGAAAAGCTGTCGGCTGGGGAAAAAGGAGATTGGGCTATCGTTGGCATAAGACCATGATGAACTAGTCTCGGCAGCCTCAGATCCTGAGATGCTTTGGGTTGGTGTCATCATGAAAGAGGCAGCTCCGATGGAGGCATCCGGGGAGTAGTACATGCCAAAGGAGTTTGATGGTGTAACAGATCCCATTGAACCATGATGAGCTATATTCATGTCCATCATATGTTCATATTCAAAGCCAAGTCCCTCTCGCTTCATAGGAGTGTTGGGGAGTGTGTCAGAGAATGGCATGTGCTCAGGCTCCGGCTTGATAGGGCCAGGCATGTATTTGCCCATTGCCGAGGAAGGAGGAGTCAGCTCAACTCGATGAGATACTGAGTTGTAAGGACCGTCAAAGTCCATGTTGCCGAATTCATGAGGGGTTGAGCGACGTGATGAAGGGGTGAAAGGGTCATAAGCCGATGAAGCTGAAGAGAAGCTTGTTGTGGTGGAGGGGCAGGACATGGGCTGGCTGCACAGATTGAAGCTGTCGTCCATGTCGAACCGGAAATCCGCCTCGTACTGCATCTTGATACTAAAGATTTTTGGTAGAAGGGGTCAAGAGATGAAAGATGCTGGAGGATGTATATGAATAAGACTTGATTTGAAGAAGGGTGAAAGTGTTCAACGTTTGTTTAAGGGTTGAGAAGAACAAACAAGAGGTTGGATGAGTTCAATTGTCTGATGAGTCTGAACGGGAATGTTTTTTTCATCTTCGAGGACGGACGCCCTTGAAGATATAGACATGCGGCGGAATGAAGTACACTGCGTCGACCTATGGCCCTGAGACAGACAAGACTGTAAGCTCAACCACCCGTAGATCCCTGATCACAGCCGGTGCAGCTAGTAGGGGAGCCGCGAGACACTACTATGGGCAAAGTAAATCAAGGGCAATAATCCTAGCCAGGGTCAACAGTCTTGGTTCAAACTCAGATCGAGATCTCTGACAAGACAGACAGGGCGGGAGAGGCGTGATCCACCATGGACAGGTGGGTTTATTGCTCGCATAGAGAGAAGCAATATTTTGGATGAGGATGTGTCAGTTGAGACAAACCGTCCCTGAGGATGTTTCGCCAGGATCCCAACACCCTCAGCTGGGTCGGACTAGCTGTCAACTAGTTAAATAAGACGACGGGAACTGGGAAAGGGACCTATGACGGACTGGGTGCTTGGTCCGGGTTGCTTTCTGTACGCAGTTGACCAAAGCTCAAGCCAGCCTCGGGCATGGTAACGACTCGGAAAATAAGAACAAAGTACTTTGCAAGTACAAGGAAGTAATAGCATAGTTGTGAGAGTCGACTTGACTAAGCGTTGAGATGGATTAAGGTGGGCGTGCCCAGAACACATCCCTGGCACTGGGGTGGTTCCTCGCTTGGGCTTGGGACCACTCCCCTCGATGATGTCCTACCCCTGCCACGCTGAAGCCCTGGACCATGCTGCGGATCCTGGCAAGAACGGGAGTGGTGTGTGATACGCCGACCCCAGTACTGAAAGATGAAGAAGACTCGATGTTAAAGAGGTGACAGCCTCGGTCCCTGCATGACATGGACGAACATAACCCCAGGGGTGAACAGTTAGGATTGACGCCAACCCTCCATCTCGTACATCCTACCATCAGCCACTGGGCTTGTCAAAATGTTAGGCACGCTCGTTCTATAGTCAAAATCCTGGAAATCCGATTGCAAAAGGTTGTGTGGATGACCCAGGTCTGTTGTAAGTATTCTCTTTCATTAGCTTACTTGCCTCCTACTGCAATGGATAGCTCGGGGAGGAATGATCAAGGCCTGGAATGGGGCAAGTAAAATCCACGCTCAGAAAGACCTTTGAAGTGAGACAGGCCTACTCGTGCTGCGGGGACACGAGGCTGCTGTTCCTGCGTGTGCCTGGATGTGCAGCTTCTTGTAGAGAAACATACTCCATACGGTGGTCTTCGGAAGTCCATATTCAACTCCCTTGGATTGAAGGCAAGAGGGTGGGATGGTGTAATGGCTCCGGGCAGGTGAAGATGTGGGGTTTCCGAAAGTCAACCAGGCCAGAAGAGCAAAGTGGTCCTACATACCTATGCACGAAAAGCAATACGCGATGCAGGTCTCACCCAAAACGAAAGGGACCTGCGGCTGTTCCTGGCGGCGCATTATCAATGGAGAGATAATGATGTGGTAGAGTCTTATCCGAACACACAATAACAATCTCCTGCTCCTTCGCAGATCGCCATGGACCCTGATCCGACGAAACGTCTCGGGGCGTTGGAAGCAAACTGCAGGTTGAAAAGTCTTCGAAAAGAACGTAGCCTGATGTCATTGGATGGCAAGTGGGCTACCAGCCCTTTGTCAGCGATGCAACCTTTTCCCTCGGATAACATACCGGAACTGCTGGGTTATCGTACGCTTGAAGGATGGATGCTGGCGGCATTTGTTTGTCAAGAATCCAAAAGTTGGGTGGTAGGAACAAGGGCATACAGCGCGACGCTAAAATGGCTAAATTCGCGGATGTGACAGGAGCGAAGTTGCCCCGATGGTTTGGTGGAGCGAGATCAATGAACAAGGTAGCATCCGTACCTAGGTAGTGCTAGAGGATACCTAGAGATTAGGTTCATGCTGACAGTTGAAATGGAGCGCGTCAGCCTGGTTTAGACCCCTGTTTCGTCTAAACGTAACTGGCTCAGTTTGTTCCTCCGGTTAGCACTGTTGTGACTGCGCAGGGTGCTTAGTATGATAGCACAGTACAGAGCCCTGGAACAGTTGACGCTGAGCTCAACTAGCATTATTTTACTGCGATGTAAGCGTTGTCGCTAGCTAATAGGAGGATCTTGGACAATATGTGTTCGGCCGAAAGCCAGACAAAGTTGATTTCAATGCTTGGTTGAATCGGCAGTTCGAATTCATTGCTCTTGTTGGCCGGCTTTCGATCAAGCCAATAGTGTCGACTGCCCTCGAGTTTGTCATTTCTCTTGTACTCACGTTTGCCAATATCTTCAACTCTATTCAGTCTCCGTATTAAACATTCTAAGGAGGGGTTGAGGGGTTATCGTCTCGTCTCGGCTCTTGGCTCATTAATTGCTGCGCTCCCTGCAAACGCGAACGCGCTTGGGTCTGTGATAAGGGTCAATGAATAACAAAGGGACAGATGGAGACACGACGTTAGTTAGTGGATTGCGTGAGCGTCTGGTGCAAGCACTAACAGGAGGCTCGGGACGGTAGTGCGGCCACTAGATAAGAGTCCTGTCGATGTCGTACGTCCACGAATTGCAAAACCGCATCATCTGATCTAGTTGTCAGTTATGAATGACACTGTCCTTCTGTCCGCCTAGTGCCGAGCGATCTTCCGGGGGAGCGACCCAGCGATCCTCGAGAAATCTAGGAACGAAGACAGGGTTCAGGGACAGGGAGAGGCGGCGTTCGTAGATCTGATGCCCCACAAAGTGTATGTACATCGAGTCGAAGGCGCCAGCTGGAGCGGACGGTACGAATTCTCACACCCCCGTCTTGGCTGTTGATGGCTGGCAGCACACCTAGGGTGTGTGGGGCAGAGATTTTTGGTGATATATCAGTTTTTTCTCTTTGAGTAGAGCAATGCGCAGAGTACTAGTAGCTGAAGCTAAAGCTGGAGCTGCTGCTGTTGAAGTTGCCAATACAGGACTCAACTGAACGTGATCTCACAGGCAGGTAACTATGGATGGATGGATGCCTGAGGATGGTCGCCTACCTCTCTATCGTACTTGCCCTCACTGCCGAAGTAAGTACTACCTAATGTACGGGCAGTCACAAATGAGGCCTACAAATTAGGAAAGAACGTGATTCATCACAATTAGCAGTTCAATCTCATGCAGCACATATTGCCAACCTATTTCTTCTCGAAAAATATGACGACTTCAGCCCCCTTCCGTATACGGCATTATCTCATTTAATTGATTGTATTGAGCCATGGCCAGTGTAATTCAACTGCATACCCAGCATCTGCAGTCCCTTGTCGTCCTACATTTTAGGTAAGTCATGGACGCTTCACACGGTTCAGTCCAGGGCTGAGTTGGGTTCCCCTCTGCCGGGTCTGAATTGCTTCTCATCATACCCACTCCCCGTGCCATCTCATTCTCAATGCTATTGCTGTTGTAGCCAAGCCTAGGCTCAACAAGCACTTTGCTTGATCTCGACTAAAATTGATTTGTTACTTCTCTAGGCAGGACTGAGACCGAGGCCCATATTGCGGCCTGCTTCTCCAGCGCCGTGATGCCGCTCATGCCGCTCAGACCAGTTCAAGCACATGTACGTATACTAGTTACCCGATGAAAAAGATAGATGTTTATGCCAAGAGGTTAGTATATGTGATGTGCCGATCACACTCAGCTACTTGACAGCTTCATCGCTGTAAATCCCAAAAGAGATCTCCTGTCGGAGTTCCTCTTCCTCTCTTGTGCTCATCATGCCATCATAGACTTACAACCTCTCTATCTATGAAATCTCACCAGCGATTCGGCCTCTCATCCGCAGAGTTAACCTTCCAATCAGAGTCTTGGTCTCACATCAAAACGCCATCAGTCCTCCAACACCAACCGAGTTTCTACGTCGGATTTCGAGACTTGAAAGGTGATCAGTCATATTCTCTGACAGGCTGACCTACCACTACTCACTATGTAATAAATGCTGTGCTGTAAAATACTCCACAGTGCTGAGGATGGCCTAATCAGACAAAGTGGTCTACGACAATCCTCCACAGCCGTTTTTGCTTTTTATTAAGCTAGTCTCGTAATGGATAGGAGGACTGGCCGCTTCATGGTGATGCCAGCTGGAACATCTTCGCAACTGTGCCCCCAAGAAGCCCAACGTTGTCGAACTGACTTTGGACTATCACCATTGCTCAAACGTATCCCTTTACCCTATAACTATTGGGCAACTGGCGTCCCATTTATTGCCAATTCGGTCTCTTTCTCCCTCTTCGAAAACCCCGTACGCTATTACTCTCCCTCGCCCTTGGTGTCGGTCGATTTATTATGCTTGTTAGGTTTCATACAGTTTCAACAGCTTGCCGTCTGCACTACTGTACCTCAACTCAGAAGCGGGTTAATGCTGATGACTTGGTGGTATTTCGTAGAAACCGCTAGTCGTGATTCCCGCCGTGGCTTTTTGTTTTTTCTTCCTTTTTTTTTCTTTTCCGTTCGGGCGAGGACAGGTATGACAAACCGACAAGTTAATACAACTGGTGTCTACATGGCGGCCCCAGCATTTCACGCCTAGACTGGGATTTGATCCTGACCGTGTTGCCGCGGGAAGGCAATCTGATTTAACAATGGAATCCTTAGCCCATTTCTTCTTCAGCATAAGAGCCCTGAGAGGCATCCGGGGTCTACGACTTCTGGCCCGGGCTCTTTTAAGACTCTCAGGGCTTAGATGCTGTTAGCTCCCGCCGAGAGCATTCGGTCTAATGGATGCCTACCTGACCAGGCCTGACCTATCCTCACGCTGAGGACTAGGGAGGTTATTCAAGTCCATTCTTATTAGACAGCTCCATGATGACCTGGGTTCCATTTTTGCAGCCCACCTACCTCAGTCGCGATCTCATTCTATGATATAGCAAGTCGCATCTAGACCCGCCGATGCCGGTTCTTACTTTTGATGTAATCAAGATGACTTTGGATCGCCGATGGGCTCCTCTTTCGAGATCGAAATGACATCTGGCAGTTTCTGTGTTCCCCAAATATCGGGGTTACACCGCAGCCGCTGTTACATCCGCTGTGAATCTCCCGCCCAAGACGGGACCACCGACTGGGAATAGTCAGGGGTCCGGATCATTCCCTGCTCTAATCTGCGCCTGCATATATACTTGAGGCTTGCAGGCTTGATTATATGCTGGTTTGATGCAGCAGCCATCCGAAACCCGGGCTGTACGTCATCTGCGTCCTGTATCTTTCTATCCGTTGTATTTTCAAGGAACACAAGCGCTGACGCCAGACATTGATCGCACAGGAATCCAAAGAGCCGCGCTTCCTATACTTGCCGCACGCCATTAGCGTGAATGAGGGATCAGCCATGATGGCCGCCTCTCTCTCTTTCTGTATATATTTTGTTGCAGGGCGCAACATACAATTGAATCCTTTCCTCATCAGGAAGATAAAACTCAAGGCCGTAAACTGCTCTTTCGATTCCGATAAGCTTTTGTTTCGCAGACATCCAAAACGCGACGACATTCGCGTTTCAATAGTATCGGAATGTTGGCTCAAATTGACCGTTATGGCCGTTGTTAGTAGTGGCATTGATTGACATGCTTCAGGCCGGTAGCTAATAGCTGGTTTAAACTGTAAAAGAAGGCCCTGATGATCCTCCACTAGGAAATAGCCCTGGACTAAACGAGCGAGAGCGATGTTCTTTGCCAAATTGGTCTTGGCATGGGAACTTTAGAGTTCAGAAGAGTCAGATCCCATTGACACGTTAGCCATAAAATCGTCTGAACCTCAGCCCAAGTGGGCAATGGGGAAGCACTTCGTAGAAGTTCATTACCTACTTTGCGCCCTAGACTAACGCGATCGCTGATCCTGGAACATTTTGTCTTCTACTTCTGCAAATGCAAGTTTCTCAGCACTTAACACATACAGCTGTAGGGTAAGCACAGAACCACAGTTTTCCTTGTGATGTTTTGACCTTGCTTGTGCGATTCTTAATTGGACAGTTGAAATTCAAGTTCTTCATTAAAAAATAAAAGTTCCGTGGCGTAGCTTAGAAGTTTTACAGTGCATCCTTATGTGTCATGATGACTAGAGGCTCTGGCGCATGGTTTGAGAACGAGGCGCTGCTATTTCTACGCAATCATGTGCATTTACCACCTAACACGGAATCTCCACCGAAGCCAGTACCCAAATTAGTATTAAGAATCTTTGTACAACCCCGTGGTCTAGAACGAGCAATTTTGGTCTGAGATCCTCAGAATAATGTACTGGTGTGAACCAACTAGCCACCCGTCACACGGGCCGTACAGTAACGGCCATCTAACTCTGGAGGGTTGATCTCCATGGTCAATAACAGCACAGGGAAGAGCATCATTGTAATCCAGCTAGATTATCTATAATTTTTTTCACTTTGATATCGTCAGACGCCCTCTCCGTTGGTATTTTACGTGGGTTTTAGCCTCGGCACCAAGAGTCCTGAGCCCTTCTTCGTGTCTACCAATTGAACAGAACAACAAAAGTAGAGTGAAACGTGAAGCCGTGGTCAAGATAGGTAGCTGTCAACCTCCTGCGTTTGATCTTCAAAGTGGCGTCGACGCCTTCAACTCAAGTGCCGAAGAATTATCACTGTGAGAGTCTAGCTCTTCGGTTAACAACCCACCTGCTTGTCGCCGCAGGGGAGCAAATTCGTTATGGGATTCTCTACGACTAAGAAAACCGCTACGTGATCGAATCGCAAAGCCTTACTATTGAAACACCCTATATGGCCTGATCACGGTCGTAGTGCATTAGTTTAGTTCAGTTGCGCCCTCGTCAAGTATGTCGCTGACTATCCGTTTAGTAAGGGGCTGACGAGCTGAAGAATTCAACATCTACAGCAATATACTCGGGAAAAGAATTAACCGTATACGTTGAAGTCACCACCCATCATCGTTCGATCGCAAAGGCAAGGGGTTGACTAACTGGGTGCCTAGGTAGATAGTAAAGCTGGATAGTCACATCGGATTTCGGCCCGTAGCTGTTACATCGTGGGCCTCGGTTCAAGAGTTTCTGTGAAGCGAACTTCAACCCAGACAAGGATTACGACACTTTGATTCGACCATACTGTATGTATCTGTTACTGACGCGCGTTCTGACAAACGCAGAACCTGTTGGCCAACCCTTGTAATGCTAAGTAAACGCCGCATCGTGTCTCTCAATCGAATGATCAAGAGAGCTGATTTCAATAACACTAAACTTTGATCGCAGCAGAATACCAAGGCAATGTCTGGTCCTTTTGGTCGCGTATAGCACTTGGCAGTGGCAATTCTTACTCATCACTTTTTCTGACTCATATTGGCACGTTTGGCAGCGTTATTTTCGAGTCAGATGTGCTAGTGTCAGTACATCGTTATATGCTCAATAATCCCATGCGATGACGACGGTGATAGTGTCCAAGCGGAAGGCAGGGCAAGTTGTCTTTGATTGAAGGAACATATTGTTAACTCTATTTTACCAACCCCATTTTGTTTGGGTTACATTCAGTCCATCACTGCCAGTTCAGTATCAGCTTCCATGTCCTGAAGCACCTCGTCCATCTCGGCTTCTGTGGCCTCGAGCCCCTCAGAGCTCATGAGCTTGTTGTCCTTGTCATCAGCTGTGCAGGGATTTTTGGTTAGCGGATGGAAAGGCGTGTCGATCAGGGAACTTACTTCGAGCTTCAACAAGCAGATTCTCTTGAACTTCGCAGTCAGTTAGAACGGATCCATCTCCAATCACAGCCCTCTTTCCAATGATGCAACGGGTCAGCTTGCAGGCTTTGCCAATAACCACACCTTCCATCAGTAGACATTGAGAAAGCTTGGCACCCTCGTTGATCTGCGAGCCGGCGCCGATCACAGTCTCTTTGATAGATGTCTTCTCCTCGACAGTCACATTTTCGGCAATGAGACTGTCCTTCTGGGTGATAGTAGTACGAGGCTTCACACCTTCGGGGTAGGCGATCTTCCTCGGGTGAATATAAGGCGAGGTGGCTTCTCCACCAGTCTCCTCGAGCGACGGAAGCTTAGCTAGTTGAAGTGAAATGGCGAGCAATAGCTGTGCAGTATCGACACGTCGAATCAAGGGTGCGGAACCTCCGCCAGGATGGACGTAAGCAACAATCGGCGGGACTTCAAACGAGTTCGACCTGTCGTTTGCCATAATCTCGGGTGCCTTTGCATCAGCGCTCTCGTCGCTGGAAACTGGGTTCCCAAAGCTGGGCTTGTTGTCTGGGCTGGAATCTCTGGGAGACGATGAACCCTCGTCCTCTTCTGACTCCTCGACCCGACCCTGGCTGCAGGCACTTTCCAGGTTAAGCTTCTCAGCAAGACCTGATTGCCAGCCAGCCTTTGCCCACCATCCGATAACGTCTTCTCCGATACTCTCCATTCGCTCGTTATCCTTGATGAAATCGAGAACCCACCGAGGGAAGATGTAAATATGAGCATCTCTATGTGTCGTAAACATTCGCACGCGAGTGTGGTTGCGCAACAAGCCGTGGCGGACAGGAAGTGAGTTTCTCTCTCCTGTTAGATCTCTCAAAGAGTCGGTTGGCATAGAGTAAACAAGCTTGGACAGGTTTGAGAAGAGTGACCCCCTGGGTGGCGTAATAGGAGCTGTGGGCAACGGAGTTGTTGCAATAAAGTCTGTCTCCTCCTTCTTGACCGGTGCAACAGCCTTTGTGTCATACCAGACACCAAGAGCGCCGCTGTGAACTGATCGGTGACCGTTGGAAAGTCTAGAAGTTCCCAACATGTCTGTCAGGCTGGCTGACTTGACCATCCATGACTGTAGAAGCTTCTCTCCTCCAAGCTCACAAACCAAGTCACAAGGTAGAACCATAAAATCACCAGTGATAATCGACCTGACCTCAGGTAGTCGCAAGATCTCGGCGGTGCCTGTGTTCTGATCCAAGTCTGCTGGTGAGAGGATGTCAGGCCGTGGCAGAGGCAGAGCAGTAAGGTGAGGGTTAGTGTTGAGAGCCGTTGAGATAGCAGCAGAAGCTGTTGGTGGGCAGATGAGATTTATGTCTAACAGTTGTCAGCTTCGAGATTTCGGTCAGTTGGGAGTGAACGAAGGCGCTTGTAGCCATGCAGATTCCCGATGAGTCAAACACCACAATCCGACTTACCTGTGATGCCAGTTCGATAGCAAAAATCAAGCGCATACCAGACCATAGGTCGGTTAGCAATAGGAAGGAGGGCTTTTGGACTCTCATCGGGGTTGGAGGTGAACGTTGGGAATGATGAGCCAGGTCCGCAAAGAATCAGGGCTTGAAGCCCAGTTGAAGGCATCGAAACAGCGTGGGGCATTTCACCAGGGTATTCTCTACTGGTGACAATCAAGGTGACAGTTTTGGCTGAGACTCTGGTATCGTGTAGACCAGAAAAATGACTTTAGTGAGCGGCCCGGTCTGATTATTCAAACCTGAGTCGTTTGCAGTCAATACGAAGTGAAGACAGTGAAGAGTCACTCAATCTGAATCATCGCCAAGACATCAAAAATGTACGTACGTGGGGTGGTGGTGTCCCGCCTGTGGCTAGTGAGTACTGCACTGCCACATGCGCCAGCTTCACGTGGTTGAGTTCTTCCGACCTCGGTACGGATTAATTGAATCGTCCCCCGCAATTCAGCCCCTGGAAGCTGAGCTCTTTGTCGGCCCTCGGGCTACCTGCTGACCTGTTGTTGCTGGGGTAGATGGCCTCAGCTTGCAGCTCGCTCCACTGTGTTATTATTGACCCTGATTACACCAACCACCGCGTATCTTGAAGAATCGCCTCGAGCCTCGCTACATTAAACAGTGCATCCTGACGCAATTGCTTTGAAACGGCGCACTACTGAGTATTTATTTGTTTATATAAAAAGGCCCCTTGCGCCTGCTGCCATTGGCGCTATCCCCTCCATCTAGCAATGCGACAGCGCGCTGCTTAAATGTCGCCCGATCATGGATCGTCGCGGTCGCGACGAGGAGTTTGGAGTCACTGGGTGCCCCTCGCAGTTACACTTACAGTCGCAACTGTAGGTGTGGCCGCTTGGGTATGGAGCCAGCGAAAGGACACGGACGAGGAGGACGACAATGGCCTTGATTACAGTAACCATGCCCGTGGAGGTGACAATCAACTATACGGGTCCCGCGATGTCGGCTCGCGCGATATCCAAGGGCCGGAGAAACCACCACGACCCGATGGTCAAAGCCATGGAATTGCACATGCGAACGAAGAAGAAACCGGCGGAGGCTGGGGTTCGCGCGTGACTGGTGCTCTGCGACGAACACCGAGCCCGCAGCAGTTCTTCGACTCGACAGGTAAGACTGTGGCGGCTGGTGTCGCAGCTGCAAGCGCAGCTATGGGCAAGGCTTTATCCTCCATTCGCGAGGAGGACAAGAGCCCCTTTGACGATAACAACCCCTGGCAAGAGGAAGAAGAAGAAGCTAAGAATGAACGAGCGCCCGCCGATACGTCGTCCCAACACATCGGCGGCAGTAGGCGACGTAAGACGGTTGCGATTGTGGTGTCTGCCGAGACAGGCGCCGTGCCTGAAGAGGAGGATCCTTTCCATGAGCACGCTGTAAGCCAACACGCCGATTATCTGAGTTTCTCTCTCTAACGTACATCAGTCTATCCTCTCCCACATCCCTCGACACATCGATCACTCCAAGGTCAAGCTGTTTGTTCTGATCTACGCTCCTGGTTTGAAGGAATCCGCCTTGGATACTGCTAATAGTAACCTTCCGCCACCTTCGCTAAGCTCTTCATTTTCTAACATTGGACACGATCAAGTTCAGACTCCTGCCGAAGAGTCAAAGAACCAGCTGTATGCTTTTCGTGCTTTGCAGTCACACTACATGCTGACAAGTCTTAGTGATTCCGCAAGCCCTGCCTTTAACTCAATCTATTCACAGGCTTTAGGTTTGGTTGAGAAGGAAACCATGGTTCTCCCTTTTACAACATCAAATGGCCATGTTCACATCCTGCGACACCTTCAGCCAGAAGTAATTTATCTCCAGAAAGCTCTTTCTGGTCAAGATGGCAGCATCATCACGACTCTCCAGACCTGGCTTCGATATGACGTCATACTGGTTGTTGGTGCTGATGGTGGTTCCGGAGGTTTGGCAGATAGTGAATCTGAGGCTGAGCGCTCTAGTAAGAGTAAAGAGTGGTGGCAGCGATCTGAAAGAGTTGGAAGAGGACGTGGAGTTGTGGTTGTTGATAGTATGAGGCTAAATGACGATTGGGCGCGTCGAGTTCAGGGACGTGAGTGAGGCCAACGCGTCTTGCGACACAGCACGAGATACCATGAACCTATCTGTATAAGTTTTAGTATATGTCAGAATTCTTGCAGACACGATCACAGGTGTTTACTTTCTAAATCAAGATTTATTCAATTAAGCCCTTTTCTTTTCCTTTCTTTTCTTTTTCTCCTCTCGCGAAATGTTCCTTCCTAATTATTTGTACTGTTTCCAGACTCTTGCACGTGACCTAATCCCCTTCCGTAATCCCAACATCACCCCAAGGAACCCACCTATGTGATACGGCGACCAGGTGTACAACATCATCGAATGATATCCGACTTTCAATACAACGCAACGAATTTCTCAGGGACATAGCGTGCTCTATCTTAATACTCGCTGCCCCCATGTACCAGATCCGTTGTATTTGACTTGCGCTCCTTTGAAAGACTCGCGTTCCTCTCCCGCGATCCGACGGCCAACTCCACATCACTCGGACGACGTACAACGAACCCGTATCATTCGAAATCTACCCCAAACCCGGCATTGTGCCGTTGCGGTTGGAACATCAATGTTTTCGCATTGAAAAATCACAAAAATAGCATCGAACTGATAGGTGCGGTTGGGATACCGTCATAATCGCCAGGCCCCGCGGCGCAGCGCGACTTCGTCACGATGGCGCCTGTTGGACCCATCGTTCAGCAAAATGTCGCCCACAAAGTGAAGCGACCTATACCCCCCGGGATCCAGACGAACGGCGCGATAACACCCTCAAAATCATCACCATCACCATCAATGTCCGCCAAGAAGCCACCGCACTCGGCTAGCGATAGGGCGATCACAGCATCATCCGTTCGACCTGTCAACCGAGCTCGACGAGAAACAGCATCGCAAATGCAAGGCAGGCACTCTAGGAACAGCGCCGGTCTGCGTTCAGCGTCTATGGTAGCGGATCAAATAGCCCGTGACGCGGAACCTCGACCTTATGGTACGTTTATATGAGGCACTGCTTGTCGCTCGCGCGCTAACGACCGTGAAGTGGTCACAGATTCATATATCTTGAACAAATTCGCCGGTCAACCTCCTTCCTTAATCATCCATTTACATCCCACTCATTTTCGATTCGATAACCAGGATGGCATGTTCTCGTACAAGTCGCCTATGAAAATATTCCTTGAACATGTCAAAGCCCGGACTGTCCCACATGACCTTCTACCATACTTTAACGACGCTGGTGTGTCGTTCTATGATGGATGCCTCATCGTTCAAATCCACGATCATAAATCTCTTGCAGAAGCTAAGGATGTTGCCAAACCAAAATCAGCAAAGGGATCCGCCGTGTTATCATCTATTCACAACTACAATCAATGGCTTACGCCGTCCCCTAATGTTCCTTTCCCTCAGGAAAACTCGTCCACTACAGACGGGAAGGCAAAGGCGGGCACGGCAGAAAAGGAACACTCCCCTATGCCGCCACCTGAGGACCAGAAAGAAAAGTCTAAAAAGCCGCTTGTCTTTACTGTCGTTCTCCATCAAACACCCGAAAGCTTACAAATGGATTTATTCATAAAAGCTTCTACCCCCCAAGGAACGAATGACGTGTCAGGTCAACCCCCTTCGACACCTATGTCTCTGGTTCCACCAACACCAACTGCTGCCAGTATGCCACCACCGGCGAAGCGGCAGAAGCGCGAAAAGACAGAACTCGACGGTAGCAATATTCACGAGGCCGAGGGTCAGATTCTGTTGGCCACAAACGCCCCCTTGGTACTTGAGCCCACAAAGACAAAAGAAGAAAACATCATTTTGCTTGAAGCAATGAGTCACCCCAAGCACTCACAGGCCCCTCCACAGCCCAAGACACGCAAGCGAACTCGTGCCGAGATGGCCGCAGACGAAGCTCAGGCTGCAGGTACAGAACGGTTTATGCTTGTTGCGGACCCGCGTGCAGCATCTAGTGCAAACGGTGCCCAGAATGGTGGTACAGCAGACGTGGATGCTTCGACTGGTGCATCCACATTTGAGCCAAGATTTGAGCGCTTCAAGGTTCTCGACGAGATCAAGGCGAAACACAACGAAAAGAAGGAGCAAGAGAAGGCCAAGCAGCAAGAGGCAGACCGGAAGCTGCAGCAACAGAGAGCGCAAATGCAGCATGAGGCTGTTCAAAACGCCCAGAAGCAAGCCCAGGAGGATCGAAGTCGCCGCGAGGCTGCGGCAAGAGAGAACTCGATGCGACAGGCTGAACAACAACGACAAGCTCAGGCGCAAGCGCAAGCGCAAGCGCAAGCACAAGCACAGGTGCAAGCACAACAAGCCCGTACGCAAGCCGTAAACCAGACCAATCAGGCCAATCAAAATGGCCAGCGGCTCAACGGGAATCAACAACATGCCCATCCTCAGAACAGCGCAGTCACCAATGGAGTCCATAGTGCAAGTGTGGGAACGCCTCAGATGGCCAATAACATGCCTCCGCAAGCGCAGCCTCGCTTCCAGGCTCAAATCTCACAACCGCCAGCGTCTTCTCCAGTGGCTCGACAAGGTACCCCTCAGCACATGTCATCTCCAATGGTGGGAAGCGTTCCCATGCAGCAGACCAACTCTGGCATGGCAAACAGTCCCCCACGACCATCTTCAGTTGTCCAGAACCCGGCCGCTATGTCTGTTCCTATGGCCCACAATATGTCTTCAAGGGGCAGCCAGCAAAGCCACCCCTCTGGTACCCCGCGAATGCCTAACTCAACACCCAACATGGCCCAAGGCACGCCTATCAACAGGCCCGCTATGATAGCTACTCCCCGCATGACGCAGGTCAGTCCTCCGCCAGCTATGATGGCCCAGAACTCGCAACCAGGTCAAGGCATCATGATGAACAACCAAGGCATGAACCAGCAAAATCCACAATTTGCACAACAGCTCGCGCAGCAACGTGCTCTTCAGCAGCAGCAGCAACAACAACAGCAACAGTTGGCGGCAATGCAAAATAGTATCAATAATGGTAACGTGTCTCAGATGAGCCCACAACAGCAACATCAGATGATGCAGATGATGCAGAGGCAACTCATTGCTCAGCAGCAGGCTCAGCAGCAAGGCAATATGATGAGCCCTCAACAGCAGCAGCAGCAACAGCAGATGGCTGCACAGTATGCTCAGCAGATGCAGAACATGTCAGGCAACCAGATGCGACAATTCTCTCCGCAAATGCAAGCACAGTTGCAACAAATGATGCGCATGAACCAGATGAATGGTCAGATGGGCAACAGTCAGATGCAACGTCAGGCCAGCGAGCAGATGATGAATGGAAACAATATCAACATGCAAGCTTTCCAGGCAATGCAGCAGGCCCAGCAGCAGCAAGCCCAGCAGCAGGCTCAGCAACAGCAGCAGCAGCAGCAGCAGGGTCAACAACAAATGGGTCAACAACAAATGGGACAATCCTCCATCCAGGCCCAAATTCAGCAGCAGGCCAGAATAGCCTATCAAAGGATGGTGAGTCAGGCAGTCAGCAAACATGGCTCTCCGGATAAAATCCCTCCCGAACTATTGCAGAAGATGAAGACTGTGAGTATGAATCAAGCCACAGGTCTTGTTCAGCAAAGCTTTCGACAGAGGCAGCAGGCCCACCAGCAGCAGCAAATGATGATGCATCAGCAGCAACAGCAACAGCAACAACAACAACAGATGCAGCAAATGCAGCAGCAGCAAATGCAGCAGCAGCAGATGCAGCAGCAACAGCAGATGCAACAACAATTGCAGCAACAGCATATACAACAGCAGCAACAAATGCAAGGGATGAATGGCATGATGGGTGGCCAGGGGATGTGATGGTCTAAAAGGAACTCGAAAGATGATGGGAAGAGCTAATGTTACCGCACAACAGGAAGGATCTAGTGATCTCGGAGTTTAAGGTGATATATTATTTATTGGTTGCTAATTTTTTTATTTTTTTTTGGGTATGGTTTACGAGTTTGGGCAGATATACCCCACGGGAAGCGTTCGCATCGGATCAAGGGTTTTTGTCAAGGCCTTGTTTCTGTCTTTCAGGTTGCCCATGCTATTGGACATTACATGTAATAAATACAGCGGCCAGGAAGCCCGGCCGTATGTGATAGCACGGACATGCACTAGGAGCAATTGGATTATTGATGAATTCGTTCTAGATCGTCTTCTGTGATATAAACAAGTTTGAAAATCAGCGTAAAGGAACATATTTTACTGTAAACAAGAAAATTATATATCCCATTTTAATCTTCTACCAGTCCAGTATAACGGAAGAAAGATTAAAAGTTAACTGTATAGCTAAAAGAAAAAAAATTAAAAAAAATTGTAAAAACAGGTGATCCAAGAGTCTGCTCCGAAATGGCATGAATCTGTTCGCCTTTCGCCTCTTATGCTTGATGCAGTCACTGGCCGGGCAAGTTAAACACTGGAGGTTGATACGGCTTTAGGGGCTCGAGAGCTGTCACGTGCACGTAGCTTGCGACGCGGAATGACACAACCGCCAAGACTGAAGGAGCTTCTAGTCTACCTCATCCAATCGTTGACGCTACTTCAGTAAATCCGCGATACATCACCTCAAGGCAACGTGACCATTTCATCACGCAGTTTCTATCACAAGGCATACGCATAAGAATCTACCTGGCTGAGTCTTTTCGTTCGTACAGACATAGCAACGACTTTCCAGCATCTCCCTTTTTCGAATCCGTAATCCCGTTCTCTCATCATCGCTTAACGTCTATCCATATCTCGGCTTCCGTGTTTTTCCCAGGTCTTCTCGATGTATCGGCCGGATCTTCTGGCATTTCTACTGCCTCTGCTAGCTGCGCCGGCTTTTGCTGCAGAGACCCTCGACTGTGGAAAGATCCGTGCAGATGGACACACATTCGATCTTTCTAAGCTTGGTGGACCGCATTCAGTTGTGACGACGCGATACAAGCCCAACCCAGCGGGGCACTACAACACAACTTATACATTGGATGTGTGTAAACCTCTAAAGAAGAGTGGAGGAAGCAAGTCGGAATGCCCAAACGGCACTCGAGGTATATCCAGGGCCCACTGAGATGGTAAAGTTTCAACTGACAAGCTTTAGTTTGCGCCATCACACATCTTCTCAAGTCTGACGGGGACAAGAAAGAAGAGGACGAGGTTACGGACATCGTCGCGATCGCAGGAAACCTCGAGAACGCCGGTGGATCCAGATTCCAATGGACCCCTACAAGACTCAGCACGGCCGAGTCGAACTCCGACAAGAAGAAGGAGGGCTTGCGGCTTGTTCTCACGGGAGGCAAGGATCCTTTATCTGGTCCTTCTAAGGAGAAGACCGACCAAAAGGCCATCGTTGAATTCATTTGCGACCCTGACAAGGAAGGAACAGAAGGCGAGTGGGTCTCCGAGGAAAAGTACGAGAAACGAGCCGACGAAAAGAAGGACGACGATAACAAGGAGGATGGCGGTGATAAGGATGAAGGCGAGTCTACACTCGAGCACCAGCTCAAGCATGAGAATGCTTCTCTTATCTGGGATGGTTTTGAAGTTGAGAAGGACGCCAGAATTCTGCGCTTGACATGGTACACCAAGCATGCTTGTGAAAAGCGAGAGGAGAGCGGCGGCGGCGGCAGCGACGATGGCGGCGATAACTCTAGTTCCCACTGGGGATTCTTCACCTGGTTTGTCCTCATGTGAGTACACTCAGCCTTGAACTTTTTTGTGACATCTTCTAACAAATCTAGTGCTTTCTTGCTCATCGCTGGTTACCTCATCTTCTCGTCCTGGATCAACTTCACCCGCTATGGTGCTAGGGGTTGGGATCTTCTGCCTCACAGCGACACCATTCGTGACATTCCTTACTTATTCAAAGACTTTATTCGTCGGATTCTGAACACTGTACAAGGAACGGGCAGCCGAGGAGGATACAGTGCAGTTTAAAGCCGCCAGCAGTATACATCGTTTTCTGTTTCTTCAAAGTGAAATACCAGGCTTTTCTAGGTCTGGTTCTGTACGAGGGACTATGGTGGCGCTCATGCTAGCAGTTCGTTTTGGCTGGTTTGTATACGTAGGTTGGGATTATCAGACTCTGGGTCTCGTATCATGCAATCGGGTGTTTAGAATAAGTTGCGAATACGCAGTACTATGGAGTCAGCGTTGGGGTTATTAATACAGTTTTGTTGTACTGCGTTCTTACTGGGTATGTGAACAGTGTCTTGACAGTTGCATAGCTTTCCCTTTACTAGCAGGTTTGAATTCTTATGACTTGGCATCTATAGATGTTCGTTCACGATGAGTACTGTGCTATGAGTCAGTAGAATTGATCAGTAAGAAGATCGTAATGCGTAGGTGTAATAACAACTCAGGTCAAGGCGCGCCTTAAAAGACCTGAAAATCACTTACAGGGATGAGAAAACACTACATCATGAATGATTCCATAGCTTGAGTCAGAAGCGTCTCCATAATCAAGACCCTTCCTTGTCATGGCAGCTTGAGTGGCTCCCAAATGTGAGTAACTTACCCAGATACAGCTAATTAGCGTCACAAATCGACCTGCGATAGCGGAGGCGATTGATAAGATAAAGCCACAAATATTCTCTCGTTGAACCCCTCCAGACCAATACAACAGTTCCGCACATCTCGCATCTTTCTCTTCCCTTGTGATTTTCTTTTTTTCAGTCTACAATTTATAAAATCGGAAAATACATAATCGCAATGGCCATGCGACTCCCCCTCCGAGCTCGATTGGCCAGCTCCTGCGCCGTCGCCCGTCCTCGTATCGTTCGTCGAGGCCTTGCTTCGCTGCCAAATGCCGACGTCGCGGCCGATTCCAAGAGCGCTACCATGGTGAACGAGCATGCGCCTTATATGGTTGCCACATACGCTCGTCCTCCACCTGTATTTGTCAAGGGAAAGGGTTCGTGGATTTGGGATGCGGAGGATCGCAAGTTCCTAGATTTCACTGCCGGTATCGCCGTCAATGGTCTCGGTCACTGCGATCCCGAGTTTACTCGTATCATGACTGAGCAGGTGGGTTGTTCTGTGCTCTTGGGGTACAAGTAGTAGACTTTGCTAATGCGATACTTTCCAGGCCCAAACCCTCGTCCACGCTTCCAACCTATACTACAACCCATGGACCGGCGCTCTATCGAAGCTCCTCGTCGAAAAGACTCTCGAGTCTGGCGCCATGCACAACGCCGCCTCAGTGTTCGTCTGCAACTCCGGATCCGAAGCCAACGAAGCCGCCATCAAATTCGCCCGAAAGGCCGGCAAGATTGTCGACCCCTCTGGTGACAAGGTCGAGATCGTCTCCTTCAACAACGGCTTCCACGGCCGAACCATGGGCAGTTTGTCCGCGACCCCGAATCCCAAGTACCAGAAGCCCTTCTCGCCCATGGTCCCTGGCTTCAAGACTGGCGATTATAACGACATTTCGGGCATCGATGCACTGGTCACCGAGAAGACGTGTGGTGTTATCGTGGAGCCTATCCAGGGCGAGGGTGGTGTTACACCTGCGACGGAGGAGTTTCTCGTTGCGCTCGCCAAGCGATGTCGCGAGGTTGGCGCTGTTCTCATCTACGACGAGATCCAGTCCGGTCTCGGACGTACAGGCACATTCTGGGCTCACGGAAACTTGCCTAAGGAAGCCCACCCCGATATCCTCACAACAGCCAAGGCTCTTGGCAACGGATTCCCCATCGGCGCCGTGCTAGTCACACAGGATGTCGCTGATAAGATGAAGGTTGGCGACCACGGTACTACCTTTGGTGGAAATCCTCTTGCCTGCCGACTGGCGCACTACATCGTTGGCCGTCTCGCCGATAAGCAGCTGCAAGCTGATGTGAGGGCCAAGTCAGAGATCTTCAAGAAGCGCTTTGCCAAGCTACAGAGCCAGTATCCCGACCTTGTCAAGGAGGTCCGTGGTCGAGGCTTGATTCTTGGTCTGCAATTATCTCAGGATCCTTCACCTATCGTCAAGGCTGCTCGTGAGCGAGGTCTGCTCATCATTACCGCCGGTACCAACACATTGCGATTTGTGCCTAGCTTGACCGTAACGGATGAGGAGATTAACCAGGGACTGGATATCGTAGAGGCTGCTATTGCTGCTACTCGATAAGAGGTTGTGTACATACTCTTTGTGTTATATGGTGTTTATTATTAAGGGTTAAAAGTAGAGGTTTGATGGTCAGAGAGCGGAGCTAGATAAAAAGCTAGATACCATATGATTTATATTTTGCATCATATTCTACATGTCCTGTCAAACCTGCTATGCTCTACCAGGAAACGGTAGTTAATAACCGAGCTCAATCTTTTCAGCCGAGTTAAGTCGGAATGTTTGCCCAGCAGTTCTATCCTTTCAATCACCGAATGCAATACAGAAATCTTTTCGATATGGTTATATTCAAACGATAAGTGGTTCATTCATATACATAGTACGCCTCATGACAGCGCTCAACGCCAAAGCCTTCATAAGTAGCCCATCCTTTCTATATCACTCTAGCAAATAGCGTGTGTCTTGCCATGCTTGCCCTGAAGAGAATGTTGCTCGTCCTGTACATCGTTAGTCAGAGAAATTCGGACGGCATATTGATTGATAACTTACCTTGTAAACAGGGTGAGCGTGCTTTCCACGTCCCATGGCAACAATGTGGTTCTTGATGTATTCCTCACGCTTCTTGATGGAGTCCTGGTCTGTCTCCTTAAGAAGACCATGGCACAGCTTGACATCGCAGATGAGCTGGTCGCATCGACTCTTTGTAAAGTCCTCTCGAACGACAACACGCAGCATCTTTACGCCAGAGTTGGGAGCCATAGTATAAGCAGGGACAACCCAACCTCGAGAACGCAGGTGGTGAGCAAGGGCAAACTCGTCGTAGTAACGATCGGGGTCGCCGCCCTCGTCAGTGGTCTTGAAGCGGAAAGCAACAAGGGGGAGACCGGCACCTGAACGTTCTGACATGATGACAAATCCTAGGTTCTCTAGGGTTTCCGTCAGGTAGTCTGCGGTACGGGTGAGGTTGCTCATGATGGCGCGGTAGCCATGCTTGCCGAGGCGAATGAGCTGGTAGTATTGACCGATGACTTGAGATGCACCTTTGGAGAAGTTGAGGGTAAAGGAGGATTGGTCGGCGCCGAGGTAGTTGATATTGAAGACAAGCTCTTGGGGGAGATACTCTGGAGATCGCCAGATGACCCAGCCAACACCAGGATAAACGAGACCGTATTTGTGACCCGAGACGTTGATAGAGACGACCTTTTCACATCGGAAATCCCACTCCAGGTCAGGAACGACGAAAGGCGCCACGAAGCCTCCACTGGCAGCATCCACGTGAATAGGAATATCAAGATCGCGCTCAACGAGGAGATCATTTATAGCCTTGATATCCTCGTACTCACCGGTATAAGTGGTTCCAAGAATAGCACACATACCAATGGTGTTCTCGTCGCACAGATCAACGGCCTGTTCTGGGTCCATGACAAACCGATCAGGCGTGCAGTAAACGAGCTTCTCATCGATCTCAAAGTAGCGGGTGGCCTTTTCCCAGCAGACCTGAACGGCAGAGGACATGACGATGTTGGGATGCTCGGTACTCTTGCCCTCTGCCAGTCTGCGGTTCTTCCAGCGCCTCTTCATGGCCAAAACACCGAGCATGATGGCTTCTGAGGAACCGACGGTTGATGTGCCGACTGAAGAACCGGGAGGCGCGTGGAAAAGATCACCGATCATGTTGACACATCGGTTCTGGATGTCGGCGGATTGAGGATATTCTTCATAATCGATAAAGTTCTTGGAGAAGGACTCTGCCATGAGCTTCTCGGCTTCATCTTCCTGGAAGTGGTGTCAGTGAAGCTATTCAGAAGAATTGTGGTGGGGTATTTTAGTGTAATGAGTTGGTGTTGTTGTAGCGTCCTGTCACCCACCATCGCCAAGAAATGGTTCCGTCTCCGCTATGGGGCGGAGGAGGGGGATCAGATCTGATGGTGATGGCTTGGCATTGAAGGGACTTGGCCGGAACCAGAAAAGTCAAGGAATTATTAGTTTGGTTGATTGTTTACTGTACGTACCATGTAAGTTGTGACGAAAGAAGCCAGACTGAAAGCAGCAATTATTAGCAGTCGATCTCGTAAATGAAGCGTCATACTTACTTGAGCATGGGGTTGTTGTCAAGACTCAGATCATCCTTGATCATGCGATAGGCAATGTCGCGGGGCATTTCATTCTCTGGCATATGATGCCTGGGAAGATCCATACCCGCAAAGCGAGATCCGTAGACGCTGGTGGTGAACTCATCCTGGTAGCTCGCCAGCTTCATCTGAGGCTTCCGCGATGCCCGGGAGCTGGTGGAGCGGACGGATGCGGCGTCAGAGTCGTCTCCTCCGCGGTGAGTACCACCGACAACAGAGAGGTGAGCCATGTCGTCAGCTAGCGACGAAGATTTTCCTTTGGGAGGGAAATATGCGTTTGCTATACTTGACTTTATGGGATTTCCGTGGTCGTCAGTTTCAATAATGGGAACAGGCGACGCACTTTCCGAATTCTGAGCGAGACTCATGATGAAGCGAAGGAGGGGTAAAAGAAGAGGGAAAAGCTCTTTTGTATGTAAACAATTGAGACAAGAAGGTTTACTATCAATGCGATAGGTCGAATATGGAAAACGGGAGCAGCCGGTTTCGTGTAGCTACTAACTATAGCTATCCTTTTTTTGTGGTTTGTGGTGGGTTGGGTAGTATGAATATGGCTTGTCTAGTTGGTTGGACACTTTTGGCAATGACGGTATGTTGCAGATTTGTTCTGCTTAGTACAGAGTAGCAAGAGTTCAGTTGAGGGGTAAAACGGAAAGGTCGGCAATAATATGACAAGTTTGGGTTGGAGAAAGAAGGACGTGTAATACACGTGTAAGGTAGTAGAAGTAATGTGTGATAGATATCTCTTCTGGAGTACAAAAGTAGAGTAGAGCAGAGTAGACTGGTTAATGTAGATAGGATAATACTAGGAGTGAGACGAGTGAGATAAAACAGATTTACAAAGAGGCAGAGACACCGACTTTTTAAAGCATTCTACCAAAAGTACGTGAATAAATAAATGTCTCCAAAATAGGAGCATGGAAATACGGCACGGGGGGTGCATAAGATATCCATCCATCCAGTCCTATCCATTGAGTGAGGCCCCTAATAAAGCGGTACGGTACCTGAATCCTGTATGAGCTTTGGGAAACGAAGCACAGCCCAGTCACTTGTTTACATCCGAAAACGTATTATACGCTGTACACAGTCAATGGATATAGACGCAAAAGATACCTGACAAGTACCTGATCTGTACCAACCAAGTAAACCACCCGTTTACATCCGCTTTGTCTGTGCTTTTATCTTTCTGAGCATGAGCATGACGATGACGTTTACGCCGCTCCCCTTGTCTTTGGTGATATTAGTAGGAAGTGATGAGTGACCTTTCTGTCTCTGTGATAGTATTGGTTCTTGTGTATATCCCTCATATATTTTCTACCAAATTACCTACTATTTGTCGGGTCTAGTACACGGGCGGCCTCACAGTTTTTGGTCTTGATGAGGAAATGAGTGGTAGTAATATTCTTGTTTCGTTAGAAAACCCGCAACTTTGAGTCTTGCTTGTCCTCATGCCCGGGTTGGGACAGAGCAGTTCACCTTAGTTCTCACTTCCCTTCACCTTGCTTGTACTTGCTCAATTAGGAAACTCGGTCAGGTACGTGTTTTGCTTTGTTTTGTTTCAGTGACATAAAGCCGCAAGCGAAAACAAGTACACTTCTTACAAGAACACGCGGTTCTTGAGTTCTAGACTTTAGGCATGGATAAAGTCAAATTTGGGGTCAGATTGGTGGTGAAAAGCACCTGATAATTTTCCTCTCGCCTCATAAAACGTGGTATTTTTCCAACAAAGGGGTAAAATAGAAGATGAAGCAATTGTACCGGATCAGGGCTGAAGGAATCCTTGTTCTATTTGGGGTGCAGCCAACTACCTACCTAACCTACCTACCCAACTTGTGGAATGTGATCCTATTTGCTGAGGTTCGTCTGTAGAACAACGTTGCACAATAAAGTCGGTGTGCTCTATTTGCCAGCATTCCTTCTACCACATTCTTTGAGAAAGATCTTCTACTGTGAGAAATAGCTGTGCTGATATGTTCTTACTTATTTACAAGACTTAAAGGATAGGGACAAGAATAGAAATTGGAAAAGCCTGGACAATATGAGCGGCCCAATCACGGAGGTTGCCAGTCGGTAAACCGGGTCTGTCGGACCCATATCCCCAGCCGTCTTCCGTACAGCACCTATTAATGGTTCTATCATCCAAATTACAGCACTGTAACAAAGAGAATAGCACTGGGAAATGCCCTAGGACTGACATGCTCACTATCCAAGTGGCAGTTAAATTAGTAGGTAGGTCTGGCCATGTCATGGTTACCCATACTCATCACAACAAGGATATCCTCTGACATGAGGCCATCAAAAATCAGCCATTAAAGGGTCAACTATAATACATATTCTCCTCAAACACCACGTATTCTATACTACCTTGAAGCCTTGTCACTTACTGTTTCTCTGGAATAATGACCCGATCCAAGTGGCGTGTCCTACTCAGCCTACCTAACCAAGGCTTCCCAGATCAAAAAAACCATCAGGGGTCTATCAATATCCAATCGGCCCAGTTCCCGCTTATTTTCTCATCATGAGTTGCGTGTTTTTACTCACCGAGAAACTCTAACGCGCACACACGGTCCGTTCGCCCCCTTTTATGCCTTGGGATGCTTCTATTCCTCTCGGTCGCTGTCCGTAAGTTGCGGCTTGAAAGGGTGACTTGAATTCGTGTTTTTGATAGTATCATTGAGGCTATTTCGGGGCCTTGGTCAGCACAGCGAACAAGCAGAGGCAATGCTCTACCCTCTCCGTCTTTTCCGAAGTTGGGCATTTCAGCAGTTCATAGTACATCTGTCGATTCAAATCATCAGTTAATCTAAGGGTGTCCTTTGTGTATCTACAGACAGTCATCATATCTTCGTAAGTCCAACTATGCAGAAATATATATATATATATATGCCTTTCCCAGCTTGTACCATTCCTCCATATATCTGATGCATCCCATCAACCCAAAATCACTACGCAACACAGTAAACGCTCCAAGCATGCATCCCTTCAATCAATCATCATCACCCACCATCCCGGTCAATCCACTCGCAAGACCCTGCATACGTCGTCCAAGCAAATCATCAGAGCTCTTGAGCTTGACAAGACTCTTGTTTCTATTCTTGCTCTTGTTCAAACCAACACTCTTCCGTCGCGACGCATTCTTCTTATCGCCATTCGCAAGAGGATACCCATTTGTGTGCGCTCGAGGCGTCGTGTCTCCGCTTCCACTGCAGTCGTTGACTTCTGATGACACAGAATCTTGTTTCTGTACAGGCGGTGAGGCTTGATTCGAGCTTCGTCGCTGGTTCATCTTTGTCATACTAATCTCCAGTGGTTTGTCCTCTTCTCCGCTGGACTCTGTGCGTTGATGATGTCTTCCATCGCCATTAACACCGAAACCATTGGTCTGCGACTTTGCAGCTCGTGATTGTCTGTCTTTGCGCACACGTATGACGTGTGCGTGCTCAAACAGCTGGTCGAACCATTCGACACATCGTTCAAAGTGTCTCCAAGCAGGAGGATACACAGTCGGAAATTGCATAAAGCCATGAGATGTTCCGGGGATCAGCATCACTTCCGCAGCATCCCGGTCGTTGAACTCTGCCCTGTTGCTTCCTGACTGGTCTTGTACAAACGCAGCTTCTTTCGCGCGACGAAGTCTTCCTGCAAAGATGACTGTGTCGTCGACAAGAGGATCTCGCTCTCCTGTCATGAAGTATGTCTTGGGAAATTCAACGAGTAAAGCTTCGGGTGCAAGGACGGGGCTGAGAAGATAGTCCTGGCTAAAGTCAGGACGGTTGTGTGCACCAATGTACAAGATTATCATTGCCCTCATCATTTCAGGCGTGAGCACACGATCGTTGAAGTAAGAGATCATTGAAGATGTGGCCAATCGTGTCTTCATTGGTTCAACATGGTGAGACGGATTCTTCCCGTTGGCTTCTGGAGTCTCCTTCGGAAAGCTCAAAGATCGAGGCCCAACGTGTGAGAACTCTGGGTGTGGGCTTTTTGGTCCCTGAGAAGCCTCGATTAGAGCCTCTTTTGTCGTCAAGCCGTTCAATTTGCCATTCAGCTTGGTGTCTGGTGGTGGTGATCCGTCTTCTTCGTCATCGGAGTGGTGAGGAGTTCCCACTAACTCGTTGTATTGCATACTCTTTCGTCTCATGATTCTACGATTCGTCTTTCTCGTCTTGCGGTCCTTGATAAGAGACATTTGTTCGTCAGTCATCCAGTTGCCGATGTTCATGTCCAGCGCTGGATAGAAGCAAATGAGTCCATCCGGGGCAGGCAGGTCTGTCTGTCCCGGTCTGCGGAACGCCGGATGTCTCGTTTCCATAATCATCAAAGTCGCCGCGACTACGAGGTTACCTCCAGCACTGTCACCTGTGATGATGACTCGAGGCACTTCTGTTCCTGGTAGACCCACGCATCGACCCTTTGTGTTGATGATAGTCCTGTAAACGTCGAAGCACTCGTTCAGCGCATACGGATATGGGAACTCGGGGGCCTTTTTGTAGTCCAGACTCAGGATAGGCAGTCCTGACTTGGCCGCCCACGAAAATAACTTGTCGTCGTTGCAGCGAGGATCCATAGCAACAAAACCACCACCCGGAATATCCAGGATTATCCTATCATGGCGCTCGAGATCGGACAGAGGTCCATCATAGTACAGCCACGCAAGAACAGGCTCTTTGTAATCGCTATCGGAAGGCCGAGGGATCCGGATCTGTCTCGGAGGCCACCGCATAAAACGCGGTCGCATAAGGCCCTGGAAGAAACTCAAATACGGCGAGGTGCCCTTGTTCCAGGACACGCGCAGATGCTCGACCGTGATCATGCCTCTGACCTTGCGGACTTTCTCGTCGGCCTTTTCAGCAGCGACGAGATAGAAGAGCGAGAAGACGATGCTCGCCATGTCGCGCAGCCACTTTGTCCTGATCTTCATGGCTGTCCAGAAACCAGCGTCCAGCGCGGTCAAGACCCATGTGGCCCGGTAGTAGGTGGCGTCGTACATGTTGGCTAAGGGTTCCGGACTGGCAAGACCGACGAGGGTGCTGAAGTTGCGAGCGGCGTATAAGTAGATCATGGTTATGACGACGGTTTGCCATGGTGTGAGACGCTTGGAGAAGAGTCTCGATACGAATTGAGCGCCCGGGGGACCATGTTTGTGGCCTCTATGGTCTATGTGTAAGTATACCGAAAGAAAAGAGGGAGTTTGGGAGATCTTACTTGACTAGGTAGGCGGACCAAAAGGTCAAGACTGCGAGGACTTGAAGCCGTCGAGACTTGACCGAAGGCCGTCCCAAGACATGATCTATCATGATGACCAGATCAGGTCTGAATGTGTATTACTTGGACAGTTTGAGATAAATATGTGAGTAAAGTAGAAGAACAGACAAAGGGAAACTAGTTAGGGTTCGAGCAAGCACATGGCATCGTTAATGTTTTCGGGTAAATTGACAGCCGTTCACATGAAAGAAAGACACGACTCAAACACCCTCGGTGGTGGTGGTATAGGACAGGACAAGGGTTGTGCTGTGAGCAATATCGCCAATCGAAACTTTGTAACAGTCTTGTTTGATGAGCAGTAGTTTAGGTGAGGGTTTCTACCTATCCAGGACAGGCGATACGAATAGAACAAGAGAAAGAGGAAGATGGAAAATTAAATTCCATCGCAGGCTTCTAACTAGGAGGCAGTGTACACAAAAGCAAGGCTTAATTGTTGCAAGCAAAGGATGATCTCAAGCTCAATTCGGAATCGTAGCCGAGTAAGATGATGGACTCGTGACTCGTGACAACTTGGCTTTTGTAGAGTATCGACATTTCCAAGCTTGTTGACATGTGAAAGTTTCCCCCAGAATCTGGTTAAAGAGAGACACGCGGGGGTAATTCTGTGGGGGAGGACATGACGTAGATACGGTAGTCTCGGAAATAGTGACAATTCGAGTTATGATCCTTAACAACACAAGACAAAGACGATATCTTGAATTAAGTTTGTTTATATGAGACATGACATCTTGACATCTTTTCTCTTCCTCGCGACACTTCAAGCCTCTTCCGTTCAAAACACAAATCATCTGGAAGAAATGCCCCGAAAACTAGAGTCCAAAAAGCTAAAAAGGAATGCAAGCTTTGTTCCCATGCGGTTCACATGATTCATGGGTTGTGTGGAGGCACGTGGGCATACCCGGGTAATCAATCAATGCAAGCACCCCTGACAAGTTAAACATCACATGCTGGATCTTGGCTGACAGGACAAATCGAATTTACGATGATTGGGTATTGTAAGTTGATACGGTTCGTTTCGGTTACTCATGGGTTTATGAGTTGTCTTGTCTCTCTCTCATAACCAACATTGTCAACAGCAAACACCTAAACAAGAGTTGACAAAAGACTACAAACATTACAGTCTTTTATTAGCACAATAGCACGCCTGTCCTTGTACCTCGGTACTTGTCTGGGGTTATCAAGACTAAAAATAGAGTTGCAATGGATGTCCACTTCTGCACCCAAAAAAGGTGCAACGTCTGAACGGCAAAAGTTTTGGAGACAGAGGGATTTGAACCCCCGGCCTTTCGCAAGCATTCGAAACAATGCAAAGCGAACGTGATACCCCTACACCATATCCCCAGTGTTTGTTGAAGAGGCTCTATCTTTTTGCGTATATATTCCTAACGTCTCAATGCTACGCTCTGAGTCTATCGTTTCCGAGACAAGAGACTTACTGTCATTCATAGAGACAAGCCTGAGTTGTTTTCTCAATGTTCGGCTTATACGGCATTAGGATATAGTTGAGATAAGAATAATAGACTGGTTCTAGGAACTCTTACCTCAGACATCACTATTATCTTTTCAGTCTTCCCAATTTCTCCCAATTCAAAGCATGTTTCAATACCATCAATCTGTGGCAACTCGCCATAGTAGTAACTCAACGTCGCAGTCAGAGCCTTCGACTTTACTTTACAAGTCTCCATTCACTGGACATCATGGAAGTTTAGGGAAGAGTGGTCATACAAAACAACAGTGTTTGGTGATATATAGTAGCTAAAATTATAGACAAGTCGTAAGAAATTCATCCTTCACTACCGGCAGCACAGCCCCGGCGGCACCTCCATCATCAATGCCAATTCGTCACCTTGACAAAGTACCGTTTACTGCACCTTGCTGGCAACAAACTCGGCGGCGGCAGCAGCATCCTTGCTGTAGGTAAGGTGGTCGGGAGTGATGGCAGCAGTACCGGCGCAGACACCATCGCCTGCGTGGCAGATGATCTTGACCTTGTCAGCCGAGACACCCTGGATGGCCTGCTTCTGGACTGTAATATTGTTAGATTTGTGATACTCGCTCGTGCTGACATATTGAACTTACAAGGGTCGCCAAAGTTGAGAACGGCAGCAACCTTGGCAGTGGTCTCAGCAGGAAGAGCCCTGGCCGCGTTGTGAACCAGCATAGCTCCCTGAGAGTATCCAGACATGACAATCTTGGTCTTGGGGCACTTCTTAGCAGCCTCTGTGACAAGGCTCGCCCTGTTTCTCTATTAGTATTGTGTTACTCGTTTTAGGTAATCTGAATTTGACTTACATCTTTTCAGAGCCGGCCTTGTCGCCCATCTGCATGATACCAGCAACGCTGGCGCTGTAGTCAACACCCTGGACGGCGAGCTTGTCCTGGCCAATCTTCTCGCCGAGGGCCTTGAAGAAGGGAGGTCCGGCAGCCGTGCCGACGTTACCGGCCTCGGTGGTACCACGGGCGAAGATGACAGTGACGTCCTTGCAGTCGCCGCTGAGGTCGTTCATAGTAGAGCCGCCGAGTCCACCGGCACCAGATCCTAGGAAACTACCAAAGGGAGAACTAGATGAACCACCGGAAGAAGAGCCCCCAGAAGAACCTCCCGAAGAAGAGCCACCGGATCCCAGGAAGCCAGAGAGGGGAGAGCCAGCTGCACCTCCGGACGAACCGCCATCAAAGAAACCACGGCGAGAAGAAGGGGTATCAGTACCAGCAGCTCCTCCGGTAGAGCCACTGGGAGAAGAAGAGGAGGGTTGAGGGGAAGAAGTGGGAGCCACAACGCTGGGAGCAGTAGCGCTGGGAGTGTCATCCGAGGAGTCATCTCCTCCAAGTCCAGGGATGCTGGGAAGACCGCCGGAGCCACCTCCAAGACCAGGAAGGCTAGGCAGGCCAGAGCCAGAGCCACCTCCAAGGCCGGGGAGACTGGGGAGACCACCAGAACCAGAGCCGCCTCCAAGACTGGGGAGACTGGGGAGACCACCAGAACCAGAGCCGCCTCCAAGACTGGGGAGACTGGGGAGACCACCAGAACCACCTCCAAGGCCAGGAAGACTAGGCAGACCAGAGCCAGAATCAGAGTCGCCTCCTAGGCCAGGAAGACTGGGCAAGCCAGAGCCAGAGCCACCTCCAAGGTCGGGGAGACTGGGGAGACCAGAGCCAGAACCGCCTCCGAGACCAGGGAGTCCACTGCCCAAGCCGGCTCGGGGAGCAATGGGACCAGCCACTGCGAAAGGAACGAGAGCAACGATGATAGATGTGTAAAGCATGATGATGAAGCTGTTGAAACGAAAGGGATTTGTTTGTATAAGAAGCGAATGTAAAGGAGAAATAGGTATAAAGAATGTAAAAGGCTGCTGAGTTGGAGATGAATCTGATTTCGAAATCACAAAGACGAGCTTGTGTCTAGATTATATACGCATTGTTCCTGACGCTTGAACTTCTTTTCCTACTCATGATCCCTAGCCATCTGATCACCACGATAGACTCATTCTAGATGTGCTCCAACCGCAAGAATTCCCCAACTTGGGAAAAGCTTCCGAGGATGATCAATCTCGCACGCAGTTGTAGCCCTGCATATGGTGATTTCTGCTCCGTGCACATTGAAGGGAAACGATTTTGGTCGATCATTCTGGTAGATCCCGAGAAGGCTTGCGAGGATCATGAAACGAGAACGCTTCTACCAAAAGATGAAATCAAGATGAAACAACCGCTCAAAGGCCGTGCGCCTCAAAACAGGTGAAGACTAAGAAGAAAAAAGAGATGAGATGGTTCAAACATCAAACGGTAGGCTATTCCAGAAAAGAAATACGCTATTATTTTCTTTTTTTTACTTTTATCCCTAACGTCGTTGATCCCAACTTTTTATTCCACCAATAAATATAAGTGACAATGTTTCTTTACATATTCAAACCAAGGTTGGTGTCAATCAGTCAATGTAAAACGTGGGGATAGAACGGTTGTAGGCGGTAGATGATATATTAAACTAAATAGACCAATAACAAGTAACTTGGACTAAACAATACCAATTTGTCACATCATTCAAGGTTGAATGACTCGAGTCGCCTCAACGTTAAATTGCACCTCGGATTATGACCCCAAGTCAAGGATAGTAGAGCAGAGATATCCACATCTACTTTATCATAATCTGAGATATGATAGTACCATTCTTTGTATTAACTATTGAGAAAATAAAATAAAATAATAAACGTCGCTATGTGCGTTAAGAAACAATTGAGTAGAGCTCTGTCGAAATACTGATCATCCTCCCCAGGTCCGAACTCAGCTTAACTACCGGCCGTCCCGTAGAGTAACCTCCACTCCCTATCTAATCATCCCATCTCTTCGAGTCCATCTATTCATCTTCAAACAGTTTCAAGCTCAGTAGTTAACTATCTAGCGACTAACTACTCGGTCGGACCAGCCGAGCTGCTTGCCTCTGGTGCGACAAGCTCAGTAGCCTCGTCGCGTTTCTGATCAGCAAGACGTACCTTGATGCCTGCATGCTGAGCATAGACACGAAGGCCGATCACGCACACGGCATTCCAGGGTTGCTTCTTGCGCTGGCGAAACCGCCGACGTGGGTAGAGACTCATGCTATCACTGTCCGAGCTCGACGAATTGTTGTCGTCAGACGCAGTATCAGAACCAGAGCCAGAGCCTGAACTGTCAAGATCCGACTCGGACGTGGGCTCCGTGGGTGGTGTGAACACGGGGTATGGGTCCATGCTGTAGTCGGTCATGGTCATCCGCCTGTCATTGCGAAGAGGACTCTGGTCTTGGTATTGGTATTGATACTGCATCGGTGGTGATGGAAGACCGCGACGGTTACCACGAGGAGATGGGGTCCGGAAAGGCATTCTTTTCTTTTCTTCCGTCGCCTCATTCGTGTTATGAGAAGATGATGATTCCTTCCTTGGTTTAACCAATGTTTCGGGATGTTTCGAAACGTCCAGGTCGCCCTTGTTGGGAGAATCTTCTGGCCAAAACCCTGGAGGCGCCTGGTATGCTTTGTCGTCAGTTTTGACAACAGGCGCCTTGGGCTCAGGTTCGTCATCATTCTTGGTCTTCTTCTTGTCTTCCTCTTCTTCTTCTTGCTCCTGCTCCTCGTCAGCAGGCTCTTCCTTCTTCTCCTTATCCTTTTCGTTCTCTTTCTCGTTGAGGTATTGATTGTACTCGTTCCTCATAGCCACCATCGCTTCCTCCATCCGTGCCATCGCCTCTGCCATTTGCTTCTTCTTGACCTCCTGTTTCTTACCCTTGAGTTTCTTCTTCTTCTCAGCCTCGCACTTCTTGCGAAGAGCTTCATCCTCGTCTAGTACTCCACCCTTTGCGTGGGCCAGGTCGTACTGCAGACCGATCTGGCGTAGCTTCTTGGGGTTCTCGTCTGCGGCTCTCTTAACCATCTTTTCCACCCTTGGTCGCCAAACAAGTCGCTCCGCCATGATTTTGGGGATGACTTCGTAGGTACCTGGTTCAAGTTCGACTTCGCAGTTGATCGAACGTCGATCCCACTGGTGCACTGGACGCACAGCACAGACGGTATTCTTGCTTTCTGAGGACTTGATGAGAAAGCTCAGAGTAAACTCGTACTGCCCCTTAAGGTCGGTAAAGTAGCGTTCGTCGAGCTGCAATATGTTAGTACTGGACATCCCTTGCGGTGACCAATCATACCTGTGAAAGAACAATAACCACCTTGCCCTCTTCCTCGACCTCAATAACAAACTTCTTCTTAAGGTAGCCAGTAAGCCACGAGATACTGACACTCAACCACTGCTGAGCCACAGTCCATCGCTCATCAAAGAGTCGGGTTCTGTACATCCACTTGAAGTTGTCAAGCATGTCATTAAATGACATCCAAAAGACTCCGTCGTCACCAAACTCGTGCTTCAACTTCTTGATCATGTACGGAGTCCACTCCTTGGAACCATCCGACCATGGACCATGCCACTCGCCTTGGCCAGCTTCGGATCTCTGTCCCCAGGGGTTTCTAGACTTGTTAGAAGGCCGGTGCAACACTGATGAGGATATACTTACCGAATCTTGACCAAGCGAAACTTGACTCCGTCTTCGTTCTGCACTTCGGCAACTCTGAGCACGGAATAAGCATGCTGTAGGACAATCCCGTTCTTGTGCTCGTCTCCAGGTCCACCCGCAGACAAACCAAAGACAAACTCTCCATCTTCGCCATCTGATCCAAGCATCTCTCGCCACAGTCGTTCCTTACGAAGAACTCTATTTCCCGCGACTACTGTAGCCACACCGCCTGTAAGATCCTCGACAGCTGTTCCAGCCCATCCACCTTCCATAGACTGGTAATCGCCATGCACTTTGGCAAACTAGAAACATTAGCTTGCATCTCGCGTAACCGAATTTATTAACTTACTGCTTTTTCCAGCAGGGGCAACCAGGTCTCGTTGGGGTCCTCGCACTTGGCAAAGTACAGAGACTCGGAACCTGTTTGCTTCTGCTTCTTGTATTGGCGTGCCTTCTTGAGGGTTGCATCGTAGACTGGGCTATCCTCTCCAAAGTCCCTGTGCTTCAAATACAAGTTATCGTCTACGACGGTCGAGATCCACTCTCCATCGCGATAAATGACAAAGCCATAGACACCGCATTCCTCATCTCGTGCGACGCAGATCTTCTTCATCAGGTCTTTACGATGTGCGATGGTTGCGAGAGCAGCCAACCACCAGCAGTTTCCGGTTGCGCCCTGCTTGATGTCTGCGCTGGAAAAGCCGTCGACAGTGAACTGGGGGTTTTCAAAGATCCAAGGGATACGATGAACTGAACCAGGCCTTTTTTGCCGGCAGACAAAGCCCCCGTGGTAAGGGCCATCTCCCTTCAGGTTGCCTGTATTGCTGTCACGCTTCCTGCTTCTTGGAGTGTCATCGGGGTTGCAATCGCGATGCTTCTTAGTCGGCCGAGCATCGCTCGTGGAAGCATACTCTATGTCCTCGTCATCATCGCTATCGCTTCCGCAAATAGGGCAGGTGTTTCTGACGAGGCCAAAGAGACAGTTGTCCTGGTGCGACGCAAAATCGGACTCAATGTCAAAGTCTGGGTCACTGAACTTGGCATTGGTACGCTCGCACTCTTTGACGACGGCGCGAACTCGAGCACGGCAGTCCTTAGCAGCAGCCTCGTAGCTCTGCGCCGCGTTTCGAGTTTTGGGCTCCGACGAGTCCGCGTCTGTGAGGAGAGAGTCGTACAGACTCTGTGGGAAAATAGAGGTTACCTTGCCGGGAGTCTTGGAGTGATACTTTTTCCAAAACTTTGAGACAAGAGCTTGAGGGTTAAGATTCTTGCGTTTCGGTTTGGCGGGAGGGTTTGGGGCCGGTTGGCCATTGGGAGGAGGCTGTGGAGGTTTCATAGTTGTAGATCAAAGGATAATATTGTAATTTGGGGATGGAATCTGCGTAGTGGTTTTTGAATATTCCAAGATGAAATCCCCTGGAGGACAGGCACCCGAACTCTATATACTCAGCCATAGCCATCCGTTATTAACACCCATTGGTTGATGAACTTTGTTACTCAGATACTTAGACAGCGATCCGTTTGTCGGCTGATCAAGGTAACAGTAATTCATCTCCGCGTTGTACATGCGATTGCGCGAAGCGTACTGTAAGTGCAGCATGGTAGGCAGTCCATACATCTGCCTTGGCCTCTTGTGAGCCGCCGCTTTTACCAGACCATCACAGCGTACAGAGAACCCGCTCATGCGGTGCACGAGGCTGTGTTAGTAGATTCTGGTTGAAAGAGGGAGGTTGCAGTGCATCAATAAGCGTTGCGGGTGATTAGGCAACAACACAGGAGGTCGGCTTGATGCCTTTTCGAGTCTTATTAGTGGCTTGTCTAGAGTTTTGGTCGTAGGCTGTGTACCAATGCACTTTGTTGGTACGTTAATTCACCAAGTTGTTATCCTTCAGGAATCCGTTATTGGATAGGTATCATTGTGGATAAGTTGTCATTGATCGAGATGATTATCCGGCCAAATCCGATAGTTCCTGACGGGAAATAAGGCTGTCGAGGTCTTTAAAGCAGCGAATGGGGGCCAAAATTCAGTCAGAACTAGAGAGGCAATTGCATGCCCAGAAGAGCAGGAGTGAGTGAATAACTTGGTTCTTTAAGCCGCAACTTGACAGTTTAAGCTGACAAAGTCCGCTATTTGACGCTAAGGTTGTTCAGTTTGAGGCCGTATGTTCATTCACTCGTTCATCATCTGCAGCAGCAGTAACGACATCTTGGCTCATCGTCTGACGTTGTATTGCAGCTGCGACAATCGAATCAGACTCGGGTCAATGTATGCCACGTCAGCTGCTCCAAATGCCTCGTGGAAGCCTAGGTAGATAGATACCCATGGAGGTAGTGAAGAGAAAGTGAGGCTCAACAAAAGGCAGGATTGGGGGCTGAGTAGGAGTAGGCAGGACCATTACTGACGGGTACCAGAAAAAGTGACATCCAAGTTCTAGGGTACAAAATTGAACGTACGAAAACTATGGTATAAAAGGCATAAACTGGCTCGCTAGTTTTGTCACTCACACCTCAAGCGGCCAATTTTTCTGACACGCTGAGACCTTGTTTATCCAGTTCATACCCTATAGCCAGATGATATCCTTCAATATCTCCATCAAACATCAGATCCAAGGTTCGACAAGAGACGTGGATCGATTCTCACCTGTGATCAGGTAGTAGTAAAGGCTTTCAGTGAATCATTGCTCTCATATAACAGGAAATGGAACCAACTTGCCAAGCGTTTTATTGTCTTATGACGACGCCCTTTTTAAATTGCTTCAGATAAAGACCTGATGCCAGAACATTCGTCTTCCAAGGGGATCAGGTTGACACGAAACTCTATGACTCAGTGACTAATCTCTGAAATGAATATTTCCAATTGTTCCATTGGTTACCGTCCCTTTTTTTACCCTCTTTCTGACATGACAAGACCGTTTTCCATGATTTGGCAAACTCTAAACTCCATTGCGGAGCCGTAGATCCCGGGCCTTTTTGTTTAGCCGGCCTGTCTATGGATAACGTTACCGGTAGTTACGGAACCGCATAGACAGGACAGGCGGTAGTTGTAGGGACCAAAATAGAAGGAGAGCGCGTTCAAGGTGACTCAACATACGGAAGTATCGGGGACACATCGAGAGCTGTCAAACCTGACATTGCAGCCTTAGCGTACCTAATCAAGGCAAAGACAAGGCCTGCCGGTTCGCATTGTCGCCGTTGGAGAAAAACTAGGGCTTTCACGAGTCGAGCAAAGACACCCAAACAACCAAACCAAGGCGTCAACCAACAAAGCAACGGGTTCAAAGTGGATGAAGCTTGTTCCTTTTGGAAGCGAGGGTGGAAAGACCCCGTTCTTTAAAACTGTCACAAACGGTGAGGCCAAGCCTAAGGAGGAAGAGTTTATGGCCCCAGCCCAGCACAAGACGCGACACAAGCATACCATGCCTAGAGGTACCTAGAGAGAGGTGAGCGGGGACAAAGAAGTAAGGCGAAATGAATGAGTGAGGAATGATGTAATCGACAAAAAAGGCTAAGCAAGGACCCTGACCCTGACAGGTACAGAATGCATTTTTGATGCTAGAAGGGTCAGATGTAGGTGGTGATGTGTTGGAAACAATAGAACAACTCACAGGTGTGTTGAATAGGTAGAAGAATACTCTCAATTGGATACTCAGAATAGAAGGCGCATACCATATTTACAACATAACAGACCCATCAATTCCCCATAATCCTCTCCAGATCCTCGCCTTCGCCCCCCAATTGATCATTATTATCGGGTTTTCCAGAATGCGACCCCTGCATTTCGCCCTCTCGCCAAGCAAACTCTCCTGCTCCGCTTCTTTTGTCAACCCCGCCAAAATGTTACCTCTTAGACTCGCTCGCTAAAATTCTTAGTGCAAACCATCCTGTTATGGCGTTGTCACTTGTTAGGTCTTCTCGGCTTTACCTCTCACCTAATACGGTCCTGATGTGCACATCGAGATCTTTTCTGTTCTTCCATCCCATCTCTATCAAGACAAGCAACCCCCCGCTTATTGAGCGTCATCACGACGTCGCACACTAAATACGCATACATGTCTCGACCTCGAGTCCTCAAATTCAAACCTCAACTCCTCAGCTTAGTTCCTGTCTAGCCTTAGTAGTCGTCTTGTCGATTCGGATTCGAGCACCGACCGACCGACCGAAGCGCCTAACCGACCATGGCGACAACTCCTTCTACGGCGGCTTCTACCTCTACTGCCGCCCTTCGAGATTCCCAACAACCGACCCCTACGCCATCATCTTCTTCTTCCTCAGCTGTTCCTCCTGCCCTTTTAACATCGGCTTCTGAGTCGAGCGATGATGGAATCCATCTAAGTCCGGCCGCAGCTCGCCGCTTCGCACGCCGCAACCTGCGCCGCCAATCACCAACTCCCGACCTTGTTACTAGCCTCGTCCGACCACCCTCGCCAGATACTTTCTACGTTGGAGCACAAATACCCCATCAGGGCAGGCAAGATATTAGAGGCCGCATGGATTCTACGTATTCTCCAGGTCTATTGATACCGAATGTCAACTCGGACCGGCGGACCGGCCCTATGGTTTCTCCTCACCTTTCTTCTCTCGGAATCCCTAAACGCTATGGAGGAAACTGCATCTTTGACATGTACTCTTTAACATATACTGCGGAGTCAGACCCAAACCTACTTTGTCCCATCTGCCACGACCCTCTCGTGGATCCCGTTACAACTCCTTGCGACCACACGTTCTGCTACCGATGTTTACGCCAAAGCATTGATTCTAGTCCATCAGGCACCGCTTGTCCCATCGACCGGGAACCTCTAGCGTGGCCTAACTGCTTCAGCGCACCGCGGCTCATCCGTACGCAGCTCAACAACCTGAAAGTTAAGTGCCCTTATCACGCACGAGGATGCAAGTCGGAAGTCCGCAGGGAGGTCGTCGAGGTACATGCCACTACGCAGTGCCGTTTCAAGGACTTTACCTGCCCCGGTGTCGATTGCAATAAGAGATTGCGATCCAAGCCTACAGACGATACCTGTCCACACAAAGAAGATCAATGCCAACACTGCAAATCGACCTTTGACGCTCCTGATCGCGAGCTCCATCTATTATCCTGTCCCATGAGCAAGACCCGATGCGAGACTTGTTGGAAGCTTGTATATCGCAGTCAGACCAAGGCCCACGATGAGCTGGAATGCGAAGGGGCTATTGTAAACTGTTTATACAATGAGTTCGGCTGCCCGGCTCGTGTCATGCGTGGACACATGGATTCTCATACCATGGGCTGCGCATTCCATCCAGAAACACCATCAGGAATGATCATCAGGTCCCAACGAGAAATCATCCAGTCTTACACCGACTTGGGTCAACAAGTCCAGCAACTACAAAACCGCCAGGACGAGACCAATCAACGCATTACCGAATTCAACTCAACTCTTAGCCGTCGAGGTGGGAGCGAGTCCGTCGTGGGAGACAACCGCACCATGCAGGATCTCGACGCTGGCTTTGAAGAGGTTCATCAGAACTTAACACACCTCGAGGCGCGACAGAGCATGTGGACTATAAATCAAATCATGCCCATCCGCGAAGAGGTGACTGAACTACGAAACAATATCAACATGATCCGAATGCATGTTAACTGGCTCCTGAATCGAAGCCGTGAAGAAGGCCGCATAAGAGCGGCTGCGAGCTCCGGGTCAACGTCAACTTTGCAGAGGGACAGGTCGGTAGAAGGCCCTCGTCTCTCGGAACGTCGTCGCTCAGCTAGTGTCGAAGGGACGGATCTGCCCCGTCTGTGACGGAGTAGCCTGGACTAAATCGTCTATCGCTGTTGCTCCAGAGTTTCTTTTCGTTGTAATTCTATTTCCTATTTGGCGCATTTATGGTTCATGTGATACCCTGGCATCAACATACATAAGCTTGGGTGGAAAATCATTAGTACCTGGTACGGTCAAGCGTTGCGTTGATAGTCTACTTTTACTATAGAATTTTTAAATCAGACAACTTGAGTTCGATATACTTGATTTGATCGCATTGTGTCTTGCGTTTATGTGTGACTATCTGTGTTCTCTTTCAAGTCAACCTACTATATACACTAATATATGACCGTATCACAGCCAACACAGCAAGCCGCTGTCAGTTGCCGCAGTGGGCGGAGTTTAACAAAGGATTGCGGAGTTTGGGTATGTTTGATTATGTTGACCCAATTCTTTGACCTAAACTGCCGGAATTTCCGCAGCATTTCTTTGTCTGATGACATATTCCATATCATGCCATTGCCATCAACCGTAAAGTGAACTTCAAATCTTCCAGGTCCTTCTATTACAGGCAACCTCTATCGCTGAAACGCCACAGCTGTGTGCCGCCACTAAAGTACAACGTTAACAGGCAGCCTCACCGCCCCACCTCGCCCGCCAAAAACTAACACCCAGAGCTCTGTTCTGCCTGCCTGTCCGGGATTCCCCCACCCTCAGGTCCCCCAAAGCTCATCATCCATCTATCTACTATCTACGCACTTGTGAGGCTTGGGTCCACACCTCATAGGTATCCTGTCTCAGCCTTGTTATTCATCTCGACCTTCTTGCCTTTGACATCATTCTACTCTTTTAACTTCTCGTCCCATTCCCCGTCCCATTCTCGACCCGTGCACCTCGACAATGGATCCCAACGAGCAACCATCATGGTCGGGAGGCGATGCTCCAGACAAGGAGAAGATGGAGCAGGCAAGTTGCTTTCGGATGAACTCATGATGGGGAGAGTATGCTAAGCTACGGTTTTAAGATCCGCGCAAGACGTCTTGCTAAGCTGGGGACATCGACGCCCGTGTCTACCCAGTCAGATGAGAACAAGATCCCCAATTCCGAATCGTCCAACCCCTCGCGAACGTCAACGCCAAAGCCCCAAGCCGAAGCCGATTCAAGGCCCAAGATTAATATCACTTCATCCTCCCCGGCGGCGTCTTCTAGCCAGAACCCTTTCAACAAGCTGGGGGTCAAGGCAGAGCCGCCGAAACCAACAGGTAGCCCCCGTGTGAATCGCAAGAGATTGGCATCTGAGATTGACGACGCTGCTCCAGCGGATCGAGCCTCCCCGAAACCCGTCAACACTCAGCCCGAGTCTGACGTCGATTACGCCGACCGAGTACTTTCACAGATCTTCCGCATCACTGTGGACCCGCACAATATGGTCAACAGCCATGGCCAACGGCTGACGTTCCTTCCGAACCTGAACGAAGAGTTGAACGAGTCGGGAGAGCCTCTGAAGCTTTCTCTCAACACACTAGATCAAGCTCTCATGGAGGCGGCCAGCAGCTATCCCCAGGACAAGCCACTCATGAACTACTTCCTGCCATGCTGGAAGCGTGCTGTGAAGGCGTCTATCCAGCACAAGGCAACGGAAGGAACCAAATTTGAAGTGCACGAAGAGGCAAAGCGTTTGTGTATGAGCGGTTGTCTTTTTGCACTGACTATGCCAGACCTCTACGGGTAAGTGATTTCATTGCACCAGGACTGCAACTCTGACACCCAAGTGCAGGAGACAACCCAACCCTAAGCATGATACACTCATGCCATATCTCCTGAAAGGCGTGCAGGACGAGGGAGGTCTTTGCTTCACTTTTATTCAGGAAGCTATCAAGCGATTTGACGATGACGATGCCATCCCTGCCCTTTTCAACGACGCCATGGTCCAGATCAGCAGCAGGCTTGGTGAAATAACTATGGATCAGGACTACAAGCCGTACATCCAAGCTATGCTGACTTACACGAGGTTCCCGCCTCTGATTGTTAACTTGGCCAAGCACTCTTGCTTCAAAATGGCACAGTCTGCTCCTGGTATTGAGAAGCATACTATTCTCGGACCTTTCTTCCGAATTTCGCCATTACAGGGTGAGGTCATCAGGAGTTACTTCCCTGGGCCTCGCACTCTAGACAAGAGCAGAGTCGCAACCGCCCAAGACTCGCTGCGAATGGTGTTGAGGACACACCAAGACGACCTTTTTGCAATCACAAACGCGTTTATCCGGGCAGGCCAGGACACAAGATCCCGAACTCTGGATTGGTTTGCCTATATCATGAACGCAAACCACAAGAGGAGGGCAATTCAGGTGGATCCACGGGAGGTTGCTTCTAACGGGTTTATGATTAATGTGACCACGATTCTAGACCGATTTTGCGAACCTTTTATGGATATGGATTTCAGCAAGGTTAACAAGATTGATGACAACTATTTCAGGAAGCAACCACGGATAGACATCACGGACGAGACAAAGCTAAACGCCGATCAATCCTACTCAGAATCATTCTACGAAAACAAACTCCCCGGCGAAACCAACTTCATTTCTGAAGCTTTCTTCTTGACTCTGGCGGCTCATCACTATGGAAGTGAAGCCTGCAACTCCCAGTTGAAAAACCTGGATAGAGACATCAAGTATCTGGAGAAACGAGTCCAGGCTATGGAGGCAGAACGTATCAAGTTCATCAGCGCCCCTGTACAACTTGAGCAATACGACAAGGCGGTCAAGAGACATGTTGACGCCCTTGAAAAGAGCATCGGCGTTAAGCTATCGATTGAGGGTGTCTTGCTCGATGAGCGAATGCAGAGCACGTCGTTGCGCTTCATGCGAATTGTAGCTGTTTGGCTGCTTCGTTTGGTGACTCGATCAGAGTACAAGCCCGGCCAAGAGTCGAAGGAGATACAGTATGTAACTTGATGCGAAACGAAGTCGACATACTAACAATTTTAGACTGCCCCTTCCAGCGGAAAAGTCAGATGTTTTCTCATGCCTCCCCGAATATACGCTACAGAACATCGTGGATAACTTCAAATTCATCTTTAGGTTGGACTCATTCTCTGGATTAGAAAGACCCTATAGCTAACAAACGAATAGATGGCTACCTAAAATCCTCCCTAGTGCTGTTGGCGACGAAATGATTGCGCTTTGCGTGACATTCCTTCGGTCAACAGATTACATCAAGAATCCCTATCTCAAGTCTTCACTAGTCTCACTGCTATTCTCGGCTACTTGGCCATTGATGCATCTCAAGCGAGGAGTCTTGGGCGACCAGCTTGTTGGCAGTCAGTTTGCCAATGACCATCTCCTGAAGGGCTTGATGAAATTTTACATCGAGTGCGAGTCCACGGGTGCTGACTCTGCATTCTACGACAAATTCAACATCCGATATGAGATCTTCCAGGTCATCAAGTGCGTCTGGGTTAATGACCACTACAAGCGACAGCTGACACGAGAGAGCCGGTGCGTAAACTTTAACATTGCCAATCTAGACAGATTACTAACATATGCCCAGTGTCAATAAGCAATTCTTTGTCCAGTTTGTAAACATGTTGCTGAATGACGCTACCTATGTCTTGGACGAGGCCCTTTCTAAATTCCCTAAAATCAGAGCTATTGAGAGAGATCTTGAGAACCCAGCTCTAAACACTGAAGATCGACAAAAGAAGGACGAAGAGCTGCAGCAGTTGGCTAACCAGGCCACGTCCTTTATGCAACTGGCTAATGAGACGCTCGAAATGATGAAGCTCTTCACTGACGCCATGGGCGAGGCCTTTACTATGCCTGAGATTGTGTCGCGTCTGGCGAGCATGCTCAACTACAACCTGGAGACCCTCGCAGGCAAGAAGGCCGCAGCCGAACTCAGTGTCAACAACAGGGATAAGTACCACTTCCGCCCTATTCAGATCATTTCCGACATCGTGGATATCTACCTCAACCTTGGTACCTCGTCTGTCTTTATTGACGCTGTAGCTGCGGATGGTCGTTCTTACAAGCCTGAGGTGCTCGAGCGTGTCTCACGCATCCTTACATCAAAGAACCAGAAGGACCCAGCTGTCATTGCTCGCTGGGATAAGCTGAGAGTCAAGTTTGAGGAGGCAAAGACAATTCTAGACCAGGCAGAGCTAGATCTTGGCGATATCCCGGCCGAGTTTGAGGACCCCATTATGGGAGACCTCATGAAGGATCCTGTCCTACTACCCAGCAAGCACATTGTTGACCGATCCACTATCGTTCAGCATCTGCTGAGTGATCCAAAAGACCCCTTCACCCGACAGGCTATGACAATTGATGATGCTATTCCACAGATGGAGCTCAAGGAGAAGATTGAGCAATGGCGTGAGGAGCGGGTACAGGCTGCTAAAGACAAGCTCAAGAGCGAAGCTATGGATACTACGGAAGGCTAGGAATTGATCCAGCCTTTTACTTTTTCTGAAGAAAAAAAAGTGTATGTTTGGTTAGATGTGCTCAACGGCTGTGTCTGATATAGCGAGGTGGCGCACTTGTATTTTGGTTTGTTTACGGCAGGTTTACGGGGGACTGCTAGATGGGGGAGTAGGAAAACTTCGCATCAAACAACAGACCAGACACAATAGAAAGCCGCGATTCAGGAGTTGCAGCACATTTTCTTTTGGACGATCAAGATTGTCCCGTAAATACAGCAAGTTTTATCCCTATCCTCGTGCAAACTGGGGTATATCCACCACCTCCTGTATCCCCCAACCCCTATTTCTAACGCCTTGGCTTGATGTAAGCATGATGAATTACGCATCCAAATCCTTGTACTCCTCGAGAACCTGTTCCAGCTCCTTCAAGATCTCCTTCTTGCGGTCGTCAGAGCACCAGCTCTCCTCGACGGCACCACGAACAATCCACGCCCAGTCCTTGACGGAAAGGTTGAAGGTGTCCTGGACGCGGCAGTACACCTCCTGAACGTAAGCACCAAAGTAAGCAGGGTCGTCACTGTTGACACTGAACAGAACCCCGGCGTCAAGGAACTTGCGAACAGGGGCGTCGGCTAACTCGGGAAGGTTGCAGAGTGCCACATTAGACCAGGGGCAGAAAGTTAAAAGGGTGCGGTTTGCCGCCAGTCTCTTGAGAAGCTCAGGGTCCTGCGCAGCTGCGAGGCCGTGGTCAATACGCGAGACTTTGAGATGCTCGAGTGACGCGGTGATGAACGAGGGGGGTGCTTCCTCGCCGGCATGGGTGGTGAGGTGAGTACCGGTCTTTGCGACACGGGCATACACCTCGGTGAATAGCTCAGGAGGAAAGGCCTTTTCACTCGATACCATGCCGAAGCCCGTCAGAGTACCGTCGTTGAAGTGTCCGCGATCGAGAAGAGTGTCAACGAGAGCATGAGACTCGGGAACAGGGAGATGGCGAAGGATGCAGACGATGAGTTCGACAGTGATGCCCAGATCCTTCTGGGCCCGTTGCTTGGCGGCAGCGAGACCTGCAACGACGGTGTCGTAGCTGACACCCCGGGCAATGTGCGCCTGGGGATCGAAGAAGATCTCAGCATGTCGGACATTCTCTCTCGCAGCTCTCTGGAAGTACTGGTACGCCAGAGTCTCAAAGTCGTTTTCGGTGATGAGCACGCTCATCCCGAGGTAGTAGTAGTGCAGGAAGTCATCCAGACATGTGAATCGCCCATAGCGCTCCCGCAGCTTGTCAGCAGACTCGTATACGGGATCGTTTGGAAGGTCGATGCCATTCTTCTTGGCGAGAGCGAAAAGGAGCTCTGGCTCGAGAGTTCCTTCAATGTGAAGATGCTGCTCAACCTTTGGAAGAGCTTGGAGGAAGTTGTGAACCCGAGACTTGCACATGTTGATTCTTTTGCTAACAACTTTTGGTCTAATGTTATTAACTTAGAAGACGAGTTTTATCACGTACGAGCAAGACCACTTGAAGAAGAACGTTGAGATCGCAATTTGTCTGTGAGGGTTTGCTTTATTAGATCCACGATAGTAGATGTTTATTAATACGGGAAAGAATTTGCACTGATTTTCAAAAGGTATTGATAAGAAATTCAATAGGTCCGAAGCCAAATCATTGAACTCCTGGTCCAATAGAAAGTGCTCATAATTGCGGGAGCGCCCGGCCCCGTCCGTCATGTTATGGCTATGGTTTTTGAAGCATTGTTCAAGGTTCAAGCTGTTATAGTAAGTCGGTACAAAGGTAGTTGACTAGTACTCATAGTAGGTTTGCAGGCAAGTCAAGTCCATTGTATAGAGTTTTGTAAATACGGTGTGTGATGTATATTGACTTGGCAACAGGAATAGGGTAGTATGTATATTGATTGATTGCTTGGCAGGCTGGGTTGGGCTGGGCTGGGCTTGTCAATGTCAGGCCTAGCTAGGTCAATGGAACCTGTCAGCCAACGACCTTGTCATTGTGGCTTGAATTAGGGAGCTGAGAATGAGTACCGAAATCCTTTGTCTCCTGTCTCTTGACGCTCAACATCTGACTTTTGATAGACGCGCCCACTGATCATCACATCAAGTACTGACTACGGGTACCAGACCCGACCTAGTCTTTTAGCACAAGTGCTAAGCTGAATGGATGATGGGGCACACGCGAAAACTGGCTGAACTGAATCACTCAGTACAATTCCACGATCTAGGACTTTCCCAACATTTCCCTCATTTCCTTCTCCTTCTCCTTCTTCTCCTAGTCTCTTAGAGCCGTCAATGACAGTTTATCCTATCACGCCCGGGGTCTGATCTTGTTCAGGAACAAGGGATGAACCTTCTGTTCCGATCCCGCGTCAAAAGCAAAGAAGTCTCAACATCAAGTGAAAACCAACTTGCATTGCATGTACAAATACAGCTTGAATCCACATCTCAGTGTTTTCAGAATGACAAGGAAGGGCTCCAGGATACTCCCCTCAAGTTAATTATATCTTCCCTGCCTCGTTCTTACTGCGTGATATTGTGAGGATGACGACTCTTCGTCCCTCCTGGCTCTTCATGCGTGCTTGCTAACTTAACTTGGTATCTGACTCGGTCTTGAATAAAGCGATTGCATGCCTATCGTGGGCGACTCATGCAGGTACAGTACGGCCACTGCCCGGTGTAACGATTCGGATCGGAACGGTTCCCATATCTATAACACCTGTGCATGAGGGGCCGCAACGTCTCCATCACATTGTTACCTGACATGAACGTGTGGCTTCTTCAGCTTCCCGTCCAGAGACAGCGAGCAATGTCTTTTCTTTGTGACTGAATATTCGGATTGGCGGTGAAATATCGATGGAGTGCTGCCTGTCAATGTGTAAATGCCCGGCTCCCCGTCTGAGTGAGGATACATGGTTCAGTTTCAGACACTGCGGGGATTTGATTACATTAGTGCCCCCTATAGTGAATGAGAAGAACGAGATGCGTGCCAGAGCTGGACGTGTTCCGGCAAGCAGACCCTGGAATGCCGCTCCCGCTGCGCTATCAACCATTGTTGGCTGCTTGCTGCTGGTCACCAACTCGCCGTGTGGGCGGAATGCAACACGTTCTGCTCTATACCAGCAAACGTTCGTCCCATGAGCGTGCTGGTAGCATCGACCACAAGCAAATGTAGCAGTGGATAACCTTCGCTCGCCAGAAGTGATAAACGAAAAAACAGTCAAATCAGTCGGATAGACTGATAATCAAGAATTCCACTTTGGTGACTAGCCGCGAAACAGGCTGGTGGCGCCATTCCGCTCGGTAGCTAATACCATTGGTAGACGTGCATCGGAGCATGGGCAACCCGTTGCTAGTTGTATTTTAGCTTATATACTACTCCTGTTCTTGGGCGCTTCTTCGTCTATGGAAACTGGACTAACAAAGTCGGGCTTCACATCGAATTTTCAAAGCTGTCTCTTGATGAAGATTCGTTCTTCGCCGGAGCCCAGTGATAGTCGCTTTGATTTCCTCATGTAGCTCTAGTCAAGCACGATGGAGCTGATCCTGAAGCGCCTGGGCCATGTGGAACAGGGTACGTAAGCTTCCGGGGCCATACGGGAAGAGGGCGTTGAGTTGAGAATAAGCCTGTTCGCCGACAAAGTGGAGTGAAGGGGTGAAGCATCCCAGTCACGGACGGCTAGAATGTCTCAAGAACCGACTAGTATTAAGCAAACATCCAGCGGAGTAGTCACGAGTTAATTAGACCAATTCTCGATCGGCACTTGAACCAGGCAAATATGTGGATGGAATATCAGTTATTAGGTGCTGGCCACTGCTGAGTCTAGTTGAGAGATGCGGAAAACTGTTCAATACAATGCGAAGAATGCGGATTGCTGCCGAACATCCTTTCAAAGAGATTCGTCTCGAGCGATCAACGCAGCTAGCTTCGGTCAGGTTCGTGGCGTTCCTACGTTAGACTTATTGAAATTGACATTGGGGCTGATGTGCCGCACATTTGTCTAAATGCCTGTCCAAAATAGCAACTAATTGCATCCATACTGACATGAATATTCCAGATGTACACTCCCAAGTCCTCTGTGTTTTGTGCAGGCCAGGATTTAGCAGCAAGAGGAAAGTACAACAAACGTGGCCGAAATCTAATGGCAATACTTACATATTCCACCAACGGCTGCTGATATGTATTTATTTGTTGGTCCGAAAACCAGGTTGCTGGATAGTAGATAATGTCCACTGTTGTGAGGTTTTGTGGCTGTACCAGTATGACAAGATGCGGGTCGTGCTTGAATCAAGATAACGCGGCCAATCTTGTCAGTCCGGTTCTTCATGGGTATGTGCTGCAAGGTGCAACATGTCCGCTTCCAATCATTGGTCAACTCAATCATGATTGTCGCTTTGTCTCGAACGGCGCGTCTCGAATAGGAAAGGTGAGGTGCTGAGACCAGCAGAAGCAATTCGAGAATAGGATCAAGGAACAAAGATGGGATTGTGTGTAGTGTGTCCATCCGTGTGCGAAGACTCCATTTTCTTTGCGTTCCGTAGTAAGCGGCGGCAAGGTAAGCGGTTGGCGGCCTAGACAAGTCAGCAAGGACGGATGAATGCAACCGAACGTGAACTTGGCCGGTTCCAATCATTTGTAAACCCTGACGAAATGACTTGGCCCAGTATGTACCCACGAGACCCAGCACCGGAGCGAATGCCGAAACGACTTTTTTCTATTGTTCTCGAAGACGAATAGACTTTCGCCATCAGCAATTACATACAGTAGGATGGATCGACATCCAGATCCCCCATAAAACTTTAGGTCAATGATCTGACTAGAGCCAGCGATGGTGCCGAGTTTGTATGTACCTACGGATATACTATCGACAAATACTGCGCCAGACAGGTGCTGCTTGGGTTGACGTGCATTGGCTCGATACTCGAGAGCGAGTCGCGAGTCACATACGTAACATGACCCGTAAACGAGTGACGGGCCGATGAAACGGAGGCTTGATTTTGAGCCGTGGCCTTGGGCGTGTTTGATCGCCATCTGTCTGTTCTCAGGTGGCTGTTATTAACAGGGCGCCTAACTAATAAGATGCCCCAACCCGACAGATCATAGGCGAGCTCAGGGCAGGCAAATGCCTACCTACTTACCTAGTCTGGGACCCAAGTCAGACGGAGAAATGAATGAACAAGACAAAGCCTCAGAATGGTGGAGTTGATAAGTAATTGGGCGAGAAATAATAAAAGTTATCTGTCTGAGGTACTCTGTACCTACCTTGGTATCTGACAGAGGCACCGTACCTGCCTAAAAACAGTACTGTACCTACCCAGCACAGGTACATACATACTATGCCCGTCGGCAAGTGCTGAAGACAGGCACTTCCTGCCACTAAGCCTTGGTGTGGACCATTCAAAAGGAAGGAGTTAATCTCGAACTCTATCTAGGAAGTACTTGGGTGTTCATGGTGATTTACCTGGGCAAGACCATACCTTGTGAACGGAATCACAAATGAATGGAGAAGGCGATGTTCAGATTGGCTACCTAGGAAGGTACCTAAGCCGTGATGTTCTTTCCATGAGGAATCGTACCAAGACGAAGCCAATGTACTATGTAGGAGCCCGTACTGTACGATAATGGATAGATGGCAAGTGCTGCTACCCTGAGACCCCTGCTGCCCTGCCTACCTGTATGTAAACCAACAGGTAAATTTAACCTTGTCTAAGGCCTGCCTTGTCTGCGCTAACCTGAGGCTCGCCTAACTGGAATCGGTACCTACCTTTGCACCACCCCGCCAATCTTTGGTTCTTCTCAACTCCTATTTGTGACATCGTACTGTACTGGCCTAACTGCTACTGTACGTACAACAGAACATGCTTCTAATTCTGTGCTTCAGCTTCAGCTCAGCTCCGTTTCCGCCTGCTACTCGCGTATGTATGTACTGCATCAGCAATGTAGTACAGTATGGCGGTGGCTATGGTACTTATCTTCTGTCCCGCCTAACATGAACAGTCCGTGTCCAAGATCGTGCCCCCCCTGCCTACTCCAAAAGACAACTTGACAACTCACAACAGCCCCCTTCTACGGTAGTCAGTATCCGAAACCTCAACCCGCCAGCTCGAATCTCAGCCCACACGGCCCCCAGGACCCCCGCCCCCTCGATCTTGACAAGGGCTACACATCCACCGCCAAGGAGCAAATGGAAATTGGGAAGACATCCTTCTGTCTCCAATCCCCTAGTTCCCAACGATACGACCACGATAGCAAGCATTGGACGGGTATGCCAAAAC
>JAAVUE010000122.1:0-83301 GCA_014898975.1 Fusarium nodosum | reverse complement strand
GTTCAAGAGTCCGAGACGAGGCGCGTGTTGTCGATAGTTTAGGCCCCGTGCGTGCCTGAGTGAGTATCAAGGTATTCATTCTACCTAGGTACTCCGTACGGATGAAAATTATTGTATCCGCAATCATTAATATCATCGTTGGCTCCCTCTCTCTCTTTCTCCTTGATCGATGACCAGGTACAGAGTAGTAGCCGTCTAATGCTCTGGATTCCGAGCTCTCCGGCCTGCGAATGGGAACACTCGGGAGACTTTAAAAGGAAGCGCCACATTTTCCATTCAAGCTCGGCTCAGACCAAAAATTCTTTGCTGAAGAAATTGTTAGACTCTAAGTTCGGAATGTCAAAAAAAATAAACATACAGTGACTCAGGTCTAGAGTATGACCAAGTGACTGCGGTTATTTCGTCTCTTGCACTGTCAGAGTCAAGTTTTCTGCCACCTCAAAGCTTGTTAGTGAGTGGCAGACCTGTCAAGCGACCGAGGCTCACCACAATCAGACCTTGTGCTTTTCCATAGCATTGGTCATGTTGAAACCAAAAGGAAGTGAGATGTCATCATTCAGGGGCATCGCCGTGTCCAAGCTCTGAACTTTCCGCCCAAGCCGGCGACGATGATGACATTTATTTACTAGTCGTGATGGTTGTCACAAGGACCAACGATCAGAATAATTGCCTTGTAATCGTCTCAATCTTGGATACTCTACTACGACAATTAAATGAATAATTGAGACTAGCTGCTTAGGTTGTATGTATATCTGGAACAGGATGCCTGCAGCAACATCAGCAGTAGTGAAGCTGTACTAACAATCTGACAGAGGTCCAATAACAAGCCGAAATATAGACGTTCTCATACAGTCTGAAGCTTCACCATAGATATATATCAATCCTTTTTATAACAGTTTCCAGAATTATAATATAGCAATAGCAAATTATCAACCATGAAATCCAACTAAGAAATCTAGACAATCAGCAAGACGGTTGTTTGTTCTTGCACGCTGCGCTTGGTATTCCGTACATGTACATACGAGGATTGATGGTACGGGTCCCAATGCACAAAAGGGCAACTGCATGAATGCGCTTGTACAGCACACCGACATCAGACGCTACTCTGTACGCGGAATCAAATATGAACAAGATCGTCTAATATGAATATGCTTCACCGCCAGCTCTTTCTCAGCTCAGCTACTGCGCTCGAGCCGTGATGATCACACGAGCCTATCATTAGAGTATTTACTCTCTTGGGCAACGACTCCTACTATGTAATTGACGATTCAAGAAATCCGAGAGTATCATATCATTGTCCCCCTTCGATATCGTGCTCGACGTTTCTGAGTTCCAGTGGCAGTCAATCCCTGTCGTGGCACCAACTTGTCGAGTTTCTACGCAAATATCATCCACGACTTGAGATGTTACCCACCATATAGATCAGGTCCTTCCTACTTGCATAATAGTCTCGGGATCCGAACTATAACTTTTCATCTCGGAAGTTTAGGAAAATCGAGCATGCCGAGCTTTAGCTTTTCTGGTATACAAAGCGAGGACTCCAGGCCAGGTCAAACACTTAATCTCGCCAAAGTGTCAAACAACGTGATTCTGCTTCGGCTTTCCGATTGAGCTTGGACAATCATGTCATAACGCATAGTATTCGGCATTCTTTCTTACATGGTGAATTGGTTCGTTTGTTTGCAAGACATATACGCGCTGTCTGCAACTCGCGCACTTACCCTTAACAAGAAACCTGAACACAGCATGTTAATCAGTAAGGTAGCGATTGATAAAGATCACGTCATGTGACTTCCAGATGACCATCTCATGCTTCTGAATATCGCAAATGCCTTTCACTATCTATATCAACGGCAGCTCATCGCTGTTTGTCTTGATAGCATCTTGATTGGACACTCCTCGGTTCAAAAGTGATGGAAGCCACACATCATCAGCCTCCCCCACCACAGCCACTTCGGAGCACCGTCTCAATGGCGGGGAACCGAGATCGGAGGGGACGGCTTTCAGCGGTTCGCGATAGATAGACACGGCACTTTTGGAGATGCCTTCCGGTCCCGAGCTCAGTAAAAAGGACGGAATCTCAAGTCCGTTGCACTTGGAAAGTGTCAAAAGTTTCTTCTTCATTGCTTCAATTCAAGGTGGTGTCGTAAACCTGTTTCAATATTTTAACTGTTCCTCCCCACTCACCACCATCACATCTTCTCCCCAACATATCATCAATTGCCCCTCAACATATTATATTTACCGAGAGTTTGGTTGGCGTCTTGACCTCCCTTCTCTTACCACCTCAATGCCCGTCATGTCAATCGATAAGCTTGCTCCTTCTGCTGCAGCGCCTCCTTCTGAGGACAATGTCCTTTGGCGGCATCCAGATCCCGAGTCTACTCATATGTGGAAATTTCTCGAGCATGTCAACAAGAAGCATGGTTTGAATCTGGACGGTTATCCTGCGCTCTACAAGTGGTCTATCGACGATGTTTCTTCATTTTGGGAGGAAGTTTGGCATTTCACTGGTGTCACAGCGTCTAAGTCTTTTGATGAGGTATGAAACTCCAGGTGAAAACGAGACTTCTCAAGTGAGATGGGTAGACGCTGGACCGATTTCGAAGCTCCGAAACTCAACTAAACTCACCAACAGGTCCTCCCTCAAAATGCTCCCATGTATCCTCGGCCTGACTTCTTCTCTGGTTCGCTTCTCAACTTTGCCGAAAATCTGCTCTTCCCCGCAACTTCTCCACAACCCGAACCTACGGCCCCGGCTGTGATAACCGTGACCGAGTTGCCCAACTCCACAGTGACCACTTCGTGGGCCGAGCTCCGTGACGCCGTTCGCCGCTGCTCCAATGCTTTGCGCGCAGCCGGCCTCAAGCCCAACGATGTTGTGGCCGGTTTTGTCTCTAATCATGTTGAAGCCATTGTTGCCATGCTCGGCGCGGCAGCGGTAGGCGCCATCTGGACAGGTATCAGTCCCGATAATGGCGTTTCAGCCGTACTAGACCGTCTGAACCAGATTGCACCCAAAGTGCTATTCGCTGACAACGGCACTGTCTACAATGGTAAGGAGTGGTCAAGTGTGTCAAAAACGACCGAGATTGTGGGTGCGCTGAAGGATAATGGTCTTGAAACGGTGGTTGTGATCAACAACATCAGCTCCGGGGGTCTTGGCCTCGAAGAACTCGAGAAACACGGTGTTATAGCTGTTGATTACACCAAAATGCTTGAGTCTGCTTCAGAAGAGCCCCTGAAATTCGAGCAGCTCCCTCCAGGACATCCTCTATATGTCCTCTATTCCAGTGGAACCACTGGCCTTCCCAAAGCCATTGTTCATACGGCTCTGGGAACGCTGCTTCAGCATAAGAAGGAGCATCTCCTCCACTGTTCGCTCGACTCGACATCTCGAATGCTCTACTACACGACAACCTCGTGGATGATGTGGCACTGGAGTATTGGAGCTCTCGCCGTGGGATCCACTGTTGTTGTGTACTCTGGTTCTCCCTTCCGACCTCATGCCCATCTCTCACTTCCGCGTCTCCTCTCCGACCTCGAGGTCACCCACTTCGGTACTTCGGCGGCATATTTGACTGCTTTGGAAGCCAACAACATCTACCCTGTTCGCGACAGCTCAATCGATCTATCTCGGTTGCAGGCCATTTACTCGACCGCCTCTCCCCTTCCTCCATCAACCTTTAAATTCGTTTACGAAGCCTTCCCCAAACACATCAACCTCGGCTCCATCACTGGTGGCACAGATATTATCTCGTTATTTGGTGCCCCTTGTCCACTTCTTCCCGTCCGTGTTGGTGAGATCCAGTGTGCTGGTCTTGGTATGGCCATCCGTGCTGTCGACTCAGCTACAGGAGAGTCAATCAAGGCCGATGAGCCTGGCGATCTCGTCTGTGTCAAGCCGTTCTTGTGCCAACCTCTCACATTCTTCGGGCCCAGCGGGGAGGCCAAGTACAAGTCAGCATACTTCGAGCGTTTCGAAAACATTTGCGGAGTGAACGGTGCTGTGTGGCATCATGGTGATTTCGTCAAGATCCCCGACCCCTCCACTGGAAGTCTGGTCATGCTTGGTCGATCAGATGGCGTGCTAAAGCCGTCAGGCGTGCGCTTTGGATCAGCTGAGATCTATAACATCCTCACACGTTTCTTTGCTGCTGAGATTGAAGATGCTGTGTGCGTCGGACGTCGACGAGAGACGGACTCTGATGAGACTGTGTGTCTCTTCTTGGTAATGGTACCAGGACACGAATTCAGCGATGATCTCCGTCTGCGGATCAAGTCCAAGATCAAGGCTGAGTTGAGTCCTCGACACGTTCCTGGAGTGGTCGAGGAGTGTGGAGCGGGCGTGCCCAAGACGGGCAATGGAAAGAAGTAAGTACATCCCGTATAAGATTGTGTAAACTGCCGCATGATACTAATAGTCGACGTAGGATCGAAGTTGCCGTGAAGCAGATCCTTTCTGGCATGAAGGTCAAGACCAACGCCAGCGTTGCTAACCCTGAAGCGCTAGATTGGTTCAAGAATTGGGCAGAGACTCACTGATGAGGCTCTACACAGTTCAGGCAGGTAATTATATGGCATTCTATAAAGATAGACAAGAGTCTAGCCATGGTTTATAGAGAGTTACTTGGTGGGGTGTTTGTCTTCATGAAGAATAGAGCAATTGATCGATTTCATGCGTCAGATATGTGTTCACTGGGTCCGGATGTTGTGCATAGTAACCTTTTAGACTTTTCTAATGGCTTTTTGCCAGACTGAGCAGTTAAAGCTCGTGTATTCCTAAGCAGCCAGATGGGTCGTTCATCAAAGTGCCAACCGTTTTCGCATCAAGTGGTGAGCCGAGTGCTCAAAATACAGGCATGAAGGATTGAAGCACTCCCCGTGGATACCAGCATAGTAGATATGTTTCGAAAATCATCATTGTAATATTTCTTGGCCCTGGGTCAACAAGTTTGTGAGATGTCAGTTTCTTTCCTCTAGCATACTTCTAACGTCAAACTGAGGCTTCGACTAAAGACAATGGGCTGAAGATCCTATTAGCCACCAAAAGTACAGTGTAGTTATTCGATAGTTCTCAGAAATCTCTCCGTCGTTTACTTGTTTATTCATTTAATGGAATACCGTCGACTTGTGAGTGTGTTGTCACTTGGATGTGTCTAGATAGGAGTGACAATTTCTATGTTAAGTTTCAAGCAAAGCCTGGATATACAACGCATTACACTTGACCCGGTTTGATAGATCGAGTGATTCAAGTTAATAAGCCATACAACACTATCGTTACTCGGCCAAATGTACCAATGAGCTACTGGGTGTTGTTAAGTTTATGTGAAATCGCTTTTGAATGGCGTTTACTATAGGGTAGACTGCGCACACCGGTTTGATAAATATCCCCCTCAGAGCAGTCAACCATACCTTAGACTATGTCGTCCTGCAGGATTCATTACAAGAAAAGGGATATTAGAGTTATCAACCATCCAATGTCAATCAACTCGATCCGGAAACATCATCGTTGGTTCTGCACTGCATCGTTTTTGTGTCAAAGCACATCCTCAGCCAAGTCAGGCTACAGGGTTCATGGTTCCTGAGTCATGGTCACAACATCACCAACTCAGTGCATGGCAGTTCAGAGAATACAAGCGTCATCTGGAGACAATTTGAACATGTTGGTGCCGACACATTTAACTCACGGTATGTACATACCGAGCAAGTTTTCAGCAGCGTGTCTTCAGAAAAAAAAAAAAATCATCAAAAAAATCGCGTAGTGTTGACAATGGCGGCAGGATTTGGCTGAGGATCAAGAAAACAGCACAATTGTGCCATGAGTCGTACACCGGGGAGGTGGAACTAACTAGTCATTGGGATAGGCTTTTCTACATACAAGTGTAGACTGTAGGTAAGGGGTGCCAAGCCGGCTGGTTCCAGATACTAACTACTGTTCTGTACCCGACTCATGGGCGCGTATAGGAAAAACCAGGTACACTTGGCTTGATTACGATAGTGGCTGAAAATCAGATGAGAAAAAGGACATTAAGGATGATGAAGAACAGCGTATAACTAATCCAGCTATTAACGTCGCTTGCCTTGCGGTGTCTTTTGACGTGATATAATAGTACGGATACGTACTCTGTACAGCAGCATTTTAACTATACCGGGAGATCCTTGCAGCCTGGACAGGCTCGAAGACCGAGATTGTCAATCGCGAGACATAGCGCCGTAATGACTTGATCGGTTAACAGAGTTAGCATGGGCTATTGCCCGGCTGAGGCATTATTCCAGAAAAGAATGCCAAGACCCATTTGCTGGAGAGACCTCAGGGAGAACAAAGTATCCGTAACTGATAATAATTGTCAACAACTCCTGGAGCAAAGTTGATCAGGGGGCAGAGCCGTCCTCTAAATGGTACGTACTTACATCATGGCACACTCATCCGGACTAGGAATAGACCACGGACTGGGGTTGACCTCGCTCACTTTAAGATGCAGGGGCCTGTCAAGAAGGTGGATATCTTGGGAGATGGCAAATTGCGTTGGGGCCCTGTGATCTTACACTAAAGTACCTACATGCAAGTCTTCTGAACTAACGGAGCTTAATGCTAGCTTGTTATTTTGAAGTGGGAGAGCGGGAAGTAAACACATCAAAACTTGCATCAATGAAGTCTCGTAGTATGGAAAATCACGAAACGCCATGGCCAGAGATCTTCTTGGAAGATGAAGAGCTATGAAACCAACTGAGAAATCAGAATATTACCCAGCATTTATCCATATATGCTGGGTTTGATGGGGTTACAGCATGCATAACGCACTTTTAAAGGTTGCACTTTGCTGCAGGTACCGACTCCCTCCATATCCACATTGTCAACGTCGGCATGTGTGCACTGCAGACTCTGATGATTTTGAGCGTCTGACAAACGCCGTATGGTTACCTTTGTTTAGGTTGAGCTGTGGAGTGGCGGGCAGTTATACAAGCTGTCGACGGATAAGGAACGGGTGGGTTTGGTGGCACAGAATCGAGGAGTCGTTGTATCAACAAGCGGCTTTCCTTGGGCCGGGGCTATAGCCAGGGACAAACATGAAAGTTAATGGTTCTAAGGGACAGTTGAAGGCTTTGTGTTGAAGATTGATCGGCAGCCGGGTCGTGACCTAGGCGACGAAAACAACATGTTGCAGAATGTAGCAGCAATTTCTGCTATGGACGGATACAACCTGGTTTGATATTGCATCAGTGGTCAAAACAGCCCTGTTGAAACTAGTGTTCATCGGGACTCTAAAGCCTGAGTCCACAGCATTCTCCGGATCCATCCACCTACCCGTCCTAATGTCTCGAATCGACAAGGCTTCTCGAACGAAAACATCTCCAAATTCGATGCATCCAGAAATTAGAATAAGAAGGCTCAGTATCTGCTAGGATGATAGAATGTTTGCAACCCCAGACGCTGTCCAGCGTTGCCAACAAGACACTGAGCTATTTTGATTAATGTTGTCTCTGCTCAACATTGTCTCTCAACAAGTGGCACATGAATCTTCAGCAGCTAGGCAGTCAAGGCAGCCCAAAATGCTGGGTCGAGGATGCTGGAGAACCTTGTGAATAGTATGGCAAGGAAGCCAATTCAAATACATGGGGATGTTTCTTGTAAAGCAGTGACCACTTAAGCCAAGGCTGATGAATATTTGTTTCTCCCCGTTCCAGCTACTCAGAGCGATCAAAGAACCGCCATATAGCCGCGTGAGAGTGTCTTCGTGTATGTAGTGCAGGTCTTTAGCCTCCCATAATTAAGCTATGCTAGGCCTTGACTCTCAAAACTCCTTTTCGGGGAGGAGTCTCTGCCTGCGACAGAATAGCCGAAAAGCCAGCGAATATTTAATTATACAAGTGGAGCTAACAAGGTCCAAAGGTCGTGGGTCAAAAACAGCTCACGGCGGGTTTGGAGCTCTCTAGGACTAGCTTCCCCTAATGTGTATCGAAGCGAAAGATCACCTCTTGGATGGCAACAAGTAGCGCGGACTCTGGCTATCTGGGTTTGTCTTGGCCGGAACTACTAGCAACTAGCCAAAATTATGTGACGCTTGATTTGCTGATAATCGATGAAAGCAGACGCTGAGTATTCCCCCCCAAAATGTGCTGTGGAGGAGCCGAATGAAGATGGCTGCTGTTATTTTGGTGATGTAAGAGACGTTGGAAACGAGATGATCCGGGCAGTGAGGTATCTCTTGGTACGGACTGACTGGATGAAGCTTGGATTAGTAATTGATTGATGTTCTTCTTCTTGGTCCTTGGGGTATTGGAGCTTGGTCAAATTTGGCGGGAGATCACCTCAGTGTCTCTGGTGGCGTAGGCGCAATCTGAGTAGCAATCTGGCTTGGGGTGGTGCGCCTTCGAGTCTTCCACCTACCCAGCTCGGGTTAAGGCTCTCCGCTCTGGGGCGAGGCTCTAGCCGTGTTCGCTGTCAGGACGACCTGGATCGGTCGCTCAGTGGACGGGACGAGCTTCTAATGGAAGTCTGGGTGGGCTCAGTTAATGATGCCAGACGAGGTCAGGGGCTGGGTTATCTTGAATTGCATCTAATGCTTGCACATAGCTGCTTACCATCGTGGAAGAACCAATCGGCTATTCGTACGAGTAGGTAGTCAGGTTTTTTCTCTCTCCCGGATCAACAAGCCCAGATCGGACGATTTGAGGGCTCCCGTGATGTTTTTCTTTTCTTTGTTATTTTCCTTTTCGTTAAATTATCGTAGCATATGTTGGATATGATGATTCCGATGGTAACTAGGTACATGAAGCTAATGGTTGCAGTTGGCTTCGAGAAAGGAAAGGATGGATGGAGAGAAACCGGGCAAGGTTGGCTGAAGTGGACAAAAAGGGTCGGAGCGACGGCGGCCACCGCAGGGTTCCCCTAGCTGCAGGTTCGTGCAGCAGTAGCATCCACTGTAAATGGATGGAGGGGCTTTTTTTTGTAGATGCGAAGTAGGTGAATGGCTGGTACTTTGTATTTGATGAATGAATCACAGAAGGTAATGTACATCTAGGCCAGCCATTTGCATTTCTAACCGTGCGAAATATGATATGCAACGAGGTTAGAATGATGCTCCGAGATATGACAAAGCTGCCGCCGCCTATCGTCTGGGTGCTACATGTAAACTCTGGACTGTTCTGTTGTTGAGAAATGATTGTTCTTAATATTGAAGAAATAAATAAATAAAAACAACAGCTGCAGTTTCTAGGCTCTGTCCGTGGTCGGTCAGGATCCACGAGTCTGTTGTTCTACCACCTACACCTGTAACAGGTTCCATTCCTTCCATTGTTCTATCCTATAGAACTCTCAGTATGGATTGCAACTGTAACTGTAGCAGTGATGGGTATTATCCCGTGATTAGTAGATTGTTTGTATCCGTACCTTACTTCGTTAACCTGTCCGCGGCCATCATCCTGTCGTTGCCGCTCCAGATGCCACTGGCCAAGTCGAGCCCGCGCCCACTTGTCGTCCACTCTTAGATTATCCACTCAACGCACACGCCCCCCTGTACTGCAGTCTATAGCCCGCATTCCCTCCCCCCTAAAGGGCCCCTACCACTCACAATCCTTCTCGCTCCTCTCTCCTCCAGCTCTCTCTCTCTCCGGCCTTTCCCTCTCCACTCGCATTGCATTTCGCCCATTTCAATCCATCTACCATCCTCAGCCGGCCGAGCTCCTGTTTCCGTCCATCGTCAATTTCTCTTTTCGAAAGTCGCTCTTTTCTGCTCTGTTCCCTTTGAGCTCGACTTGGACCTGAGTATCGTCGTTCCGCTTCTCGATTCTCATCTCGACACCGCCTCTTGATCCCCGGAATCTCGTTTAATCTCTCCTGTCGCGCGTCAACCACCCGACACCACTCACCCGGCCGATCACGATGAATTCTCAAGGCAACAATGATGTCTCCCCCGAGGCTATGCAATCGCGAATTCAGCAGGCTCGTCGCGAAGCCGAAACCCTGAAGGACCGAATTAAGAGGAAGAAGGATGACCTCGCCGACACAACTCGTACGTGCCTCCCGATTGCCTAGCCAACTCCAACACTGCTGGTGGGCGAAATAACCACAGCCATTCAACAATGCTCCCATTCTATTGACACGCGTCTGATGAACATGATGCACACTCAAGAGAAATCAATGCTGACCCGGTCTCTTTCAATTCTCTAGTTCGTGCTGTCGCGCAACAGGCACATGAGCCTATCCCCAAGAACCAGCTCATGAAGGCTAAGCGAACGCTGAAGGGTCACTTGGCCAAGATTTATGCCATGCACTGGTCAACCGACAGGAGACACCTCGTCTCTGCTTCGCAAGATGGCAAGCTCATTATTTGGGATGCCTACACCACCAATAAAGTGCACGCCATTCCCCTACGATCCTCATGGGTCATGACCTGCGCCTACGCCCCTAGCGGTAACTTTGTTGCTTGCGGTGGTCTCGACAACATCTGCTCCATCTACAACCTGAACCAGCAACGCGACGGTCCTACTCGTGTTGCCCGTGAGCTCTCAGGCCATGCCGGTTACCTTTCCTGCTGTCGATTCATCAACGACCGCAGCATCCTAACATCGTCTGGTGACATGACCTGTATGAAGTGGGATATCGAGACAGGTCAGAAGGTTACCGAGTTTGCCGATCATCTCGGCGACGTCATGAGCATCAGCCTTAACCCTACTAACCAAAACACCTTTATCTCTGGTGCTTGCGATGCTTTCGCCAAGCTTTGGGATATTCGTGCCGGAAAGGCCGTTCAGACCTTCGCTGGTCATGAGTCTGATATCAATGCCATCCAATTCTTCCCTGACGGCCACTCTTTCGTTACTGGCTCCGACGATGCTACTTGCCGACTTTTTGATATCCGTGCGGATCGCGAACTCAACCTCTACGGGGTAAGTGTGAGTCTTGTCAACCTAGCTCTGTGTAGGCTAACGCAATCGGCAGTCCGAGTCCATTCTTTGTGGTATCACTTCTGTAGCTACTTCAGTATCGGGACGTCTCCTTTTCGCCGGTTACGATGACTTTGAGTGCAAGGTAAGCATGGTCTTGTTTGTGCTGTCACAAGCAATCTTCCTAGGATGATATGTACACTGCTAACATGGAGAATCTAGGTCTGGGATATTACCCGTGGTGAGAAGGTTGGCTCTCTGGTTGGCCACGAGAACCGTGTCAGCTGCTTGGGAGTGAGCAACGACGGTACAAGCCTGTGCACAGGATCATGGGACTCTTTGGTGAGTATTTTGGACAAAATGAGGAGTAAAGGAAGACTTGCTAACATTTGCCAGCTTAAAATCTGGGCTTACTAATTGTTGTTCACGACCATGAAACTATTTGTCTGGATATATGAATGCCAGTACGTGCTCGCGGCCTTTATACCATCTGCGTTCGAACGACTATATTGCCCATCGAATTCGAAAGCCAGAAATGCCCATCTTGAGTTCGACTATTAGCGAACGCAGGACGACGTGACGAACCGCACATTAACTTTACCACATACCCCTACCGACGACTTTCTTCAGCCGGACGCGAGCACTCCAATACGGGCTGCTGACTCGTGGTGGATTTGGGGAAGAAAATACACTGGCTGATGCGATACCTCTTTTTCATTACTATTTTCGTTGTTTTTTCCACATTTCCTGTTCTTTTTTCGCGCATGCAAAATTCTATGCACCATAGTTTCCCCTTTTCTGACAACCCGGGCTGTTAGTAATGGGTGGTTGTATTATTGGATGGGTTTCCTCTGTTGTTCAGTTGCCCTCTGTATGCGTATCGACTCTCAGCGGCACATGTCTTTCGGTCCCGGGCTGTTTCTATCGCAGAACGAATAATTACGGAACCAAGGTCTGGAAAGCTGTAGGGGGACGATTTTATATGATGGGGAATCCATGGGAGTTGACGGCTATACCGAGCAAAATTTCAGTCCTCGAGATAATACATCATGATGTTTCAAAACTACGCGACTTTTCTCCCGTTCCCGACCTGACTTACGATCGACTGTTGAGTTATCTCGAAACTATGCGAACAACATATTCGAGCCCATCCAACGATTACATGCGCTACTCTGAGGCGAGCGCTTTTAGCTGAAGTCATTGACCTGCGAGATCAGCTACGTATAAGTATAATATGATGGGGAATTGTCACTGGGATATGTGGATCCTGATGCATGTTGGTATGTCAAAAGTATTCTGATGTTTTACTTTCTCTTATGCTCGGAATATCCCTTTCATGCTAGGTCAATAACAGTTTGTGCCGTTGGTGGCCAGCGCGTGTTCAGTCCCCGAACGGAAATAAAGGAATAATGATACCAGATAAAGAGAAGAAGACAACTTAGATACTACAGGAGAGCTCAATGGATATTGAAATAATATATTATTCTGAAGCCATGTTCATCCATAAACCCAAATGTATTGGACAAGTCTTAAAGCGCGATGTGGCCGATCGTTGGCATCGAATGCAGATAAGATATATGCAAAGGGTATCAAGAACTGTTGGTTGCATCCGCATTGAAAGGCGTAGGGAGTTCTATTGTACCGATAGACATGTTCCAGACTCAATGTATATCAACCACATGTACTTTCACAACAAGACGAGGCTAAACCTTAACTTAACCGATATATCAAATCAACGAGTTATCATTCTTCCCGAGGGGTAACAAATGCCGGGAGCCGCCTCGGGGAAATTCAATATGTGCTCATGCACAGCAAAGGATGAATTGCAACAGCAAATACGGACGAACACCCCGGCTATTGTGTAACCCGTTCCCGGAAGCTTAAAAGCCGAATTCTTGCTCGACATATTGCATGGTGTTTTATTGACTGAGCATTCGCAAACCCATCATATGTATATACTTCTAAGACTCATACGGGTATAGGGTCATTGCATTAGATAGCTACTTGGTTAGGGCCTATAAGGCTGCTAAATCTGTTGTAAACGATAAAGTCAACATCCGGCACTCATTAATCTCAGGTGTTATGTCCCTTTGACAAACGGAACTTGGCGGGGACGTAATTGCCAGCGGTATGTTACCTGCTCTTTGTGCAAGCTGCATAATGCTACCAACGCAGTCTATCACGTCGATTACTGGACAGCTCCAAGACAGATCAGAGAACTCAATGGCTCTAATTGACTTATGGAGAACATAGGAGACAATACAATAACAAGACGGATACTGTCTGTGGAACAGTGCATCACGGGATTGAGACAAGATGCGCTGTCAACCGATGCTTCACAACGTCCGTGGCTTGCACTCGCCCGGGGTTCTCACGTCCATCGTTGCAAATTGTTCTTGCTCGTTTGTGGAAACCTGAGCTGTGTGCCCAAGTCAACGGCGCCAATGGATTCGGCCATGGGACGAAGTTGAAATGGAGATCACCAACCAACCAATATGATAATCTGCCAGTTAGCTTCGACGCAACAGGCGGTACACATGCTTACGTCTTTCGTGGAGAGGCTGACTTTTGACAAGTAGAACTAAGAGCTGCTGAGGCCCAGGTTATACCCAATACGCAGTACAATGCCAGAATGCTTCTTGAAGACTTCGGCGATGCCGAAGTATAGGGAACTTAGCAAACAGCTTTGACCATGATGGACCCGCCAGCATCACCTGGCAATCTAAAGTATCTCGGCTTTCATAACAGATTAGTATGATAATGGCCTATGAATAGCAGCGTTGTATTGTCAAGTGACGCGTTGGACCCTTCATTTGTTAGCATTGGCTTCGAGAAGAGCGACGATGCTGGGGAAATAAGAATGTAATGGTCATGGCTCATGATGATGTGCATTAGAAGGATTGGAAACACGCTAGAATGGTACTCAATGGGCGTTTGACATGACCGGCTGCTGACCGAAGACTTGCTTGGCTTCTTAATGGCGCCGATGTCGCGTTCGCCGCTATTGTCGCTGTTGTTGGCCGATCTGAGCTGTCAAGCTTGCAGATTCGAGGATCGCATGATAAATGCAGCCTCGTAGGGCAGACGAAGGCCCCGCCGTCACGACATGTCCGCGCGCATCGCATGTAAAGACAATTTGTCCAACACGAACGGCAAAGCCGATTGTTGTGGTGTCTCACTTGTTTTGCTACTGCGTCCTTCCGTTCCCAGGTCGCGATTCATGCTGGAAAGAAGCAAAACAAAGCCTGATTATGGCATCACGATGCCCGAGCTCAGACGCCGCCTGTCTCGACTGTCAAGGCTGATGCGAACATCGTCATCCTTCTCGACGTTTCCTTGGCAGACCGCCTGGTAGTCTATAGCAAGAGCGCGCCTTACGAAATCATATACCGCTACTCTCGGCTTCTGGTAATTCCTTGACCCTTCTGTTCGTGAAACGAGTGCGGGTTGTGTTAGTGGTCCTAGACCGTCCCCTGTTGTCTGTGAACTTGGGCAGCAAGCGACCAACAATAAGCATAGGCGAAGCACGGGCAGAGCACGGAACTTGGGGAGGCTTGAGAGCTTGGTGGACGCGAGCGTTACTTGATCTTGCTGCATGTTGCGAATGATGCCATGTTTTGAGATTTCGTGGCATTCGCAAAATTCCCCGATACGTTGGCAGGCAGGCTGGCAGGCAAGGCAAGGCAGTGGTGAGATTGACGCTTTCTCAGCCCAGTAGATGGTCGAATCTGGAAGAGTGGATATCGTTTGGGACTGTTAATTGATTCGCTCAAGATGCCTGTCTTTAGGTTGCTATTCAGGTACAGTGCTACTGTATGCCAGGAACCCGCGTGGCGCTATCGAGTTTGTTTCTGAGCTGTCGCAGGATGGATGGGCTAGAGGCTATAGCCACCACCTATGCCAGGCAATTTATTCAACACAACTCGAAGATCAGGTTCAGTTTGATGTGACAGATGTTGATCTTGCGATGTTTATCAAAGAGGGGTAATTGATCGATAGATTGATTGATTAATCATTGTTCAACTCTGATATCATCACTCGTTTCTCCTTCTCTTCATGGTCAATGATGAATATGACATTTCCCCTTAACAGCCGATCACTCAGTGGTGCGACTCTGCTGCATCAAACCTCATTTCACCAGTTCCAATCATCTTTCCTGTGATGTCCCAGTAAATGTTGTATTGTTCGGCCCAAGTGACCTGATGCGGTCTGTAAACCCCCATATCCGGGAATGCCGACTAATAACAGCGGCATTTTTTAGTACCTAACTAGCTTCCATCTGTTGGGTGAAGAAAAACCGTTGGAAACCCTGGATCCTTGCTTAATTTGGGAGCTGTCCACCCCTGACTTGACTTGACTGAGGTAGTAAACACGCGTCCATGGCTTAGATGAGTAGACAAAAGAAAAGAAAGTGAGTATATGTGCTGCATTGTAAATCAATTATGTGCTTTTTATTGCAAGGAAGATCAGATAGTCATACGATCTACGACGAGGTATGCGGCCTTTTCAGATAAACACAGAAACATTTCCAAGACATCAATGGTTGTAGCTAAGCATACCTACGTGTACAATACAATAGAAACTTACTACCCGTACAGACAGACCTGTGTGATTGGTCTACTATGTGCCAGCAGACCCAATTGTCGTTTCTATTTCCAGTCAACCTCTTCAGATTCAACGCAGTCTCTCTCACTCTCTCCGACCTCGACGCCCTGTAACAAGCGCTCAAACCCTGCTCCGCCCGAGTCTTGCGCCCACTGCCCGTTTACAGGACAGATCATCGGGTGGCTCGTTCGCGTTCCCTCCAATGTTTCTTGTCGATTAAGGTCTAATAATGTCAAGCCCTGAAACATCTCAAGTCTCAAAAGAGGATTCTTGCCCCTTCCACTTCCGCTGTTTCGTCACCTCTTTTTACCCTTGGATCCAAGCTTTTCCCCCAATCTCACCGCCCTGTCCCTGCATTAACCACTCCTGACTGCTCTGTGCTGCCTTTCTCTAACTCGGATTTCGCCTTTGTGTGCCCTGTCCTCTCTACGACCCCTTCCTACCCTTCTCCACACCTTCCAGAACGATACAGCACTTGTGTTTCCAAGTCTGCCTGTCCTGGCATTGACCATTTCCGACATTTCATCACGCTCTTTCCCACGAAATAACTACATACATATTAAACCGCTCCCCTCCCCCCCAGTTTGCCCATCATGTCAACTGCTGCTCAAGAAGAATTTAACGACCTGGTCGCCAAGAATACACACCGTGAAACCTTCCACCCAGAGGACCGTGACGACCCCGACTTCAAAGATATTCAAGATCTCTCCGAAGAAGACCTTTTCCGCAACGCACAAATCGACAACGCAATGCGCATGCCTACTGTTGATCGCCTCACTGGCGCTGGCGCCTCTGAGATTAAGCTTCCTCCTGTCTCCTTCGACAGCGGTCGTGCCACTGGCGTCAAGGGCGTCATTGCCGACGCAAGAAACTATGAGGCTGCCCGCAAGAACAAATGGCGACACCGCGTCCGCACTGCCCGCAACAGCATTTTCGGCATTGAGTCTGCTCCTCCCGCCAAGAGCGACTCCGATAGCAGCGAAGATGACGCCAAGAGCGATGCCGATGAGGAAGCTTTCCTCGCAGAGTGGAGAGAGAGCCGTCGACGTGAGCTCGAGAGCGAGGCCAGTCGATCTATCAGGAACAACCGAAGAACAAGCCCTAGTGTGCGCATCTATGGCCGCCTGGATGAGGTGGATGCCCTCGGATACCTCGACGCCATTGAGAAGGTTGGAAGGGAAACAACTGTCGTTGTTTTTGTGTATGACCACGAGGTATGTTTTGATATTGATGTCCTTTGAGTAACCCGATACTAACCATCTCGTCCAGTGTGAGGTCTCGGCCACTATTGAGCAAGCACTCATGCCTATTGTCAAGGCCAACCCTGAGGTTCACTTTGTCAAGGTCCACTATGAGGAGATTGAATTTGACAACGCTGCCGTACCCGCAATCCTGGGGTACCGAAACCAGGGTGATCTTTTCGCCAATCTAACGGGTCTGATTGAGATGATCCCCGACGATGAGACCTTCGGTACCGCGTCGTTGAGACAACTCTTCCAAAAACACACTATCCTATAGTGCACTGGATCACATCATTTACATCACACACCACACTACATTAATGCGGCCACGTCTACGACAAAGAATACCTGAATTATTTCTCATTGGCATCGGTTCACATCGAAGCCCTTGATTACGATACCCATACACGGCACTGAGTAACCCTCCGGGAGGGATATACACATGCCAGTCATTTTCCTATGTTTCATTGGCGGAGTTAAAGGGCGGCAAAAAGACTGCTAGATTATTTGGTTTATTACATTTACGCGAAGAGAAGACTGCATGAGTACATTGCAATGATGGCGGTGCCTGTTTATAGACTTTGGATTTACGGTTAGAGATACCCTTACCTCAGGTGTCAGAAGAAATGGCCGCTCGAGCTGTAGATGATAAATTTAGTGGACCGGTTTATGCCATTTAGACTAGAGACTAAGTTTATTTATTTTTGTATCCTAAGACTTAGAGGTCATTTTTTCTTCCACCCACTACTCTTGTCTTCGGCTTTAACCTCATATGCAGAGTACCTACGGATAGGTACATTGGTACGGGTTACTGTAATCTTACGCCATGTAACCTGCTGTAATTGTGTGTTAAAGTGGCATTGGAACACGAGGCTGCATCGCATGGTGCTTGACGACCATTATCATTGGACTTTAGGGCTGATACACGTTGTTGCACTTGAACTATAGCGGTGAAGAGAACTCTGGTATGAGTCAAATATGTGCTCTAGCTTTAGAAAGAAGGTCTAATATTTTGAAACTACAGAGTCCTTTTGAGCGGTTAATCAGCCTTAGTGATACAAGTTGGACTTGACAAGTTGAATACAGATATCGGAAGAGGTTGCTCACGGGGTCTCGAGAGTGGGTTTATTTCAGCCCGAAACAGCCCTGGAGCAGTCTCATTTCTACCCCGCAGTTACGCTAAGAGGTCACGACTGATTATGGTGGGGGTGCAGGGTGCGATAGCGGCATGCAAAGCGATAAGACAGACAAACGTAGGGACATTGAAGAACAATTCGAGTATAAAGATGTGACAGCCAGTGATGAAGTATTTCCAGAAGAAAAAGTGAGTCAAGGGAGTCTCAAAGTAATGTAACAGAGTTACTATCATATATATCTTAACATTTGAAATCTTGTGAAAGAATAAAGAGTCGCATCTTTGACTTCTCGGCAAGTTTGTCCTATCTGACGGGGCGTGAACTGTATGGACCAGATCCTCTTTAGTGCTAGCAGGGACCCTGGTTTAAGTGACGACAGCAAGCACTTTGAAAGGTGCAGTATCAAACATATTGGATCACATCGACCTTGAGAGGTCGTGAATACCTATACTTAGTTCTAATTGCCTCGACATAGAAACAGAGAAGTTATATTCAAGAACCTTGATACCCTGATGACACATCAACGGACATATACCAGAGTCTAAGTTCATGGTAGTGGCAGTGGCGTTTCCAATGAAACACATGCAGCTGAAGCTCAAAGCGATCCGCACTATGAGATTATGAGTGAATGCGAATGTGCACTTCGTCCATTTTTCTGTCTGCCTGATTATAACCCTCTTCTTAACGCGCATTTTCTCCCTCCTCCTCTTTCATCTACTTCTTCTCCTCATCACCGCCTCAAAGCCGAAACCATTCTATCCCTGAAATGATCTCTTTATCTGCCTAGGCCGAAGCTAAGGGTACAACAAGACAAGAGAGACACCTTATCAAGCAACGCGGAGAGCCGAGCTTAATCCTCACGACACAAAACTGTGCGCCATCAAAGGCAAATAGCTGCCTGTCATCACCTCATCCATCTCATCAACGCATTAGGAGACTTTGGGTTTGACCTTTTTTTATCCTCAAAATAACACTTTTGCCATTCGGCCACACTTTGTTTTGCTTCTGCCACAGGTGCATATAAAACAACAATCCCAGCCATTCGGCTTGCCTTTCCTTCCTTCCATCATTACAGCCCCAGGCAACCAAGCTCAGGACAGGACGAGTCAAGACGGCCCCAGGACAAGGAACGGACTCTGAAATAATCACACTTCTTCCAGTGCATCAAGGTCGCTTTTTCTGATCTTCCACTTTTATTCTCTGGTTAGTAGTAGTCTCTACTTCCTCTCAACCATCATTCACTGGATACAAACCCAATACCAGATACACTTTGGCATCTTTTTCTTTCAACCTTCTTGACCACCTAAGCACTTTATACAAGAGTCTCCCCCCCGCCATCGCACCATTACGCAGACGCCCCTTCCCCATTATCCGGCCTTCCGCTCACCCCTCACCTTATCCTCTCCCACCTCATTCTCTCTTGCCCCTCGCAGTCCGACTTCACCTGACACCTCATCTATCATCCTGCATAGGCTGCTTCTTGCTACGAAGCCTGTGATGGAATAGAACTTCTTTCTATGCTATTCTCGTCTCGTTATGGAACAGCAAGATCCTCAGACTCTCCGCACTCCCCCTATCGTGCCTCGTGATACTGAACACCGATCGACTCGCCAGTCCCCATCGCCATCGCCCTCGACCTCGCCGCTTACACCAGCTCCTCGGCGCCACGCCACGAGTTCCTCTTCCCGCCCGACAACACCGAACAGAAGTCACTTGTCGACCTCTGAACCTACTCTTCGATTTCCTCGCCCTCAAGGCAATCGACATCTTGCCAACTGGATTTCATCCAGTAATCCAGACATCATGCGTTTCACCACCACTCTCGAGGATGGGGGGCTGATGTCTGAGTCCTCCTATGAACTAATTTCTAACATGGACACCGAGTCTCAGGATGGCAACTTCAACGAGTCCATGAGCGAGTCTATTGACTCCTTCGATCTCGCCCGCCCCGACGACGTGCAAAGCTGCGCTGGTACTGAGCAGACCTACGATGACGAATCCATTACCGATGAGGGTGATGCCTCCGCTCAACACACCCAACAAGAGTCTGATGACATTCATGAGTCTGTGGGTGCCAATCAGACTCCACAAACACAACGAAGTTGGGCTTCAGTAGTCAACAACGGACCCCTTCCAGAGGTTGATGCTGACATTGAACCTGATGACGAGCCCGAGCTTGGGTCACACCCCGCCGAACAGGAGCCCGAATCGGAGGATGAAGCTCGATCCAGGAGTTCTCTTGAGTATACCCAGCAAAGCCTCAAGACCCCATCGATCCCTGGCCCAGACGCTGGCAATATAGAGAGTAAGCTCGGTCAGCTGCCTCTGCCTACTGAGATCGAGAATAATGAAGAGATCCAACGGGCAACACTTCACAAATGGTTGAAAGAAACCCAACACCCTGCATTTACGAACAGAGAGACGATCAGCAGAGTTGTTAGGCCATACCTACCTACTATCCTTTTACTCGTCCTGGTCTCGTTGATCAGCGTCTTCCTCTCTCCACTCTCTCGCGATGCGGTTCCCCACATCCCCGCAGCCACTTCCGCCGTCACAACTCACCCCACTCTATTGTCCTCGAGTCGAAGCTCGCAGCCAACTTCGCAGTCACTTTCCACATGTACAAGTTCGGCACTTATTCCCCTCCAGGATGCCCGAACCAACGAATGGCTTTGGGGCAGCCAGAGGATTGACGTGACTGTCAAGAGACATCAAGGCAACTTTCTGATTCATATGCCTCGAGGCATCAAGAAATCATGGCTTGATAGAGATTGTCTCAACTTCAATGCCAAGCGTGGTGAAGAACATGTCCGATTTGGCACCTCATCGGTTGATGAAGGCATTCTACTCAAGATCCCAAGAGAAGAAGCACATGGAACCGTCAAGATTGACATCTACGCTACTTGCCGCCCTAGAATTCACAAAGTCCTTCAGGTTGAGTTCGGGAAGGGCATGTTTTCGGAAGCCTTGAATCTGACCTTGTCACTCGCTCAACGCGTCCCAGAGCTTGTCCCTGCTGCTGCCCAGGAGGCAGAGCGACGCCTCGAGGACGCCAGACGCTCGCTAGAGACCGCTTCCGAAAACCTTATGACCACGTCTGACACATTATGCAAAGACCTCGGTACCAAATTCCATGATGCCCACCGGTCTTTGAGCTGGATCAAGAGGGATATCAAGTGTCGCGTTCAAACGACAACGCAAGACATCTCAAAGAAGTTGGACGCTGTCGCAGCTAATGTCAAGCAATATATCCCCAACACTGAAGCTGTGCAACACCAAGCCCGGCTTGAATTGCTCCATGCACAAATCAGAGCAAAGCTGTGGTGGCTCAAGGTAACTGCGAGTGACGAAGAACATGATCGTTACCGACGTGCGGCCAAGCAGTTCATGGCTGGCAAACTACTGAAGAACAAACCTGTTCAAAAGCCTTCCAGTAAGGCGTCAGCTGGTTCGAGACCCTTCCGCGCTTTGTTTATCATGAAGTCTCGAGACGATTCAGGAGGACAGAAGAATTAGTGGTGCCAAAACTTCACCATCAAGTTGCTTACAATGATGAGGGTCTTTTCTTTTTGGCCCTCTTATCGCTCGTATTAGACGTGGCAGCGTCGTCTCAAGGAAGATTTTGGGTTCATTATTGAGGTATGGGGTTTTAGGGCATTGGTGGACAGGAGTTTATGGGGTCTCATACCATTTGTAGACGTGTTTTTATTTGCTTTTATTGGCTTCATACTTCCTTTTATTTCCACAATAGGTAGTGAATGTTTCTGGTGCCCTTCTGAAGTTTTGAGAGTTCTATCCGGACTAGGTCGTTGCTGGGCTCTGAACGGCATGTATTAAGGAAACGGAAAAGGGGTTATTGTAAAACAATAGTAATTGAATCCATCCCATCTCATGAACCATGGTGTTTAAGTGTTTGTTAGTGGATACGACAGTCGAAGCTAGTTCCATAGTGAAGAAACTGAATAAATGAGTCTATCACGAAGTGCCCAGAGGAGCTATTTATTTGGAGAATCAAGATGACTCTTCCAACCGGTATTCATATGTAGACGTTCGGGATCACGAAATCTCAGCATTCCTGCGAGAGCTTCCGTCTTTTCTCTTGTTATTACTATTACAAGTAATTGCAGTTGATGTCCTCATGATGGAACTAGGTAATCATAGTGTACGCATTAACTAATGCTGAATCCAGTCTGTTGCAGTTCCACATGATGAGTAACCCCACAACCAATCTTGAATCATTATAAGCATGTACCTACAGAGCGATCGTTGGCCGACGAGGTACTTAGCCACAGATCAAGGTCACTCCCAATCACAGGGCAGTATTGCTGACTTTCGCCATGCCTAAGAATCAACAGGGCACGACAGGGGAAATTGAGGGGCAACTTGCTGCTCAGTTTTTTTTTAGGCGGGACGGCAGCCTAACAAGGACGAAAACAAATCACCAGACCTTGACCGCAACCCACTTCCACCATCTACCATCATCACATAAATTCCCAACCACCCCTTGCTTCCTCGAAGCATATTCATAACCGCATTTCGCTTATCTTGGTAAGTCTAGTGCGCCTTTGCTGGTTCTTGACTCATGCTTGTTTTTTTGTCTGCATTTTGATACCCTGGTGGGCAATCATGGTTCTGAGCCCCTCCTTGAGGAGGGGTAAAAGCCATGACTGCGGGACTAGGATCCTGGGTTACGAAAAAGTTGCTGACGTCTGAGGGGTAGTAGATTCAAATCACATTCACAACCGATCATCTCAACCGCCAAAATGTCTGCTTCCGAGCCCACCGAGCCCAAGGTCGAGGAGACCAAGCCCGAGGAGACCAAGCCTGAGGAGACCAAGCCCGCCGAGGCTGAGGGTACTGCTGAGAAGCCTGTTACATCCTCCTCCGTCTTCTCCATGTTTGGCGGCGGTGCCAAGAAGGAGAAGAAGGAAGACGAGGAGCGCGGTGACAACTCTGGTAGCGCTAAGGCTCAGCGAGAGGCCGCTGAGGCTGCTAAGGGCGATGAGGTATGTTGACATGTCTCAGCATGGCATGCTGTTGTCGTTCCCCTCGAAACGTTCCAAGCTAACCAGCCTTGCTTATATAGGAGGATGCTCCCGAGTCTGAGGACGTTCACTTCGAGCCCGTCATCAAGCTGACCGAGAAGGTTGACACCAAGACCAACGAGGAGGCTGAGGAGCAAACTTTCAAGATGCGCGCTAAGCTTTTCAAGTTCGTCAAGGAGAGCAGCGAGTGGAAGGAGCGTGGTACTGGTGACGTTCGTCTGCTCAAGCACAAGGAGAACGGCAAGACCCGACTGGTGATGCGACGCGACAAGACCCTCAAGGTCTGCGCCAACCACTACATTGTCCCCGAGATGAAGCTTTCCCCCAACGTTGGCTCTGACCGCAGCTGGGTGTGGAACGCCGCCGCCGATGTCAGCGAGGGTGAGCCCGAGGCTGTTACCCTGGCCATTCGATTCGCCAACGCTGAGAGTAGGTCTTTCTCGACGAAACGTGGTACAGGATTTGTCACTAACTTGTGTACAGACGCCAACAACTTCAAGGATTCTTTCATGAAGGCCCAGAAGGAGAACGAGGAGATCTTCAACAAGGCCCAGGAGGCCGAGGCTCCCCCCTCCTAAACAGCTCGCACTTGAGAACCCTCCCCGATTCCCCTGCCCTTTCGGAGTTCGATCTGGATATTGTCAAGGACACTCGTTAGTGGTCCTGTGATGTCTGGAGAAGTCTTACTCCAACACTCCCACAACGTATGCCACAGCATCACGCAGGCATCTCACATTGCTGCGATGCTCGGCCCATCACACAAACACGCATCACATCACAAACCCGCCACAACACCATACCCCCCAAGTCTTGTTTTAAGATGGATAGATAGAGATTCCTAAGGACAGAGGTCTCTTAAGGTGAACTGTTCGAGTTTAGCCTCAAGGTGGATCAATGGATGGAAGGACGGATGGATAGTTAGTATCACAGGAACATGAGACCACATAGCACCCTCTGTTAAAGAAACAAAAGAAAAAAAATCCATAGACATTATGCTTCCTTTTATTGTGTGAGTTGCTGTTATTTATGACTGGTCATTCATCAATCTTCGAAGTTGTTGTGGGTGTATCTGTGGCTCGTGGACTGAGAGTCGATGTGGCTGGTAAGTCTCTGTGATGGAGCTGACCAGGATTTTATCCTCGTTGGGACATCGTTGTACGGGCATGAGGTGTACTATATATGATGCTTTGTAAAATGACCTCTCTAGGTATGCCATTCTACCTAGTCAAATCAGTTTTTTATATGTGCTAAAACAATGGATGACTGTAGTACAGTGATCCTCCCAGGAGGATAAGAACCAAGTTCTGACGAGGAGCTGCAAATATAATCCGGACCATAACCTCCATGGGAAGAGGCTTGTCTCTCTTAAATTCCTCGATTTGATATTTAGACATTCACGTCATCGCTGGGTAGTCCAAAAGACACAATGGGCCATGTCATGATACGGTTGAACCAAGGAAAAAGCACGGGGCCCAGACCAGACCAGACGCGGTGATGGTGCTTGGAGCACTGTAGTGGAGAGGGCAGATTCAGCGTGTCGTGTGCTCTGGAAGCTGGTCCCCAAAAAGGTACAGGGACAAACAACCCAAGAATTATGTCCTTGCCCTTTTGTTAAGTTGACAGAAGCCAAGATCTGGCCGTATCATGGGTTACAACTCTTGAACTCTTCCCATGTCTTATTTGACTTTTCTTCCACGCGTTTATCTCCAAAGTTTTCGTCCAAGAAGCCTGAGTTTGGATGCCGTGTCGTGTTGTTTGTTCTCTTGGGTTCACGCTTCAGCACCCCGTTAGTTGCCTCAGCTGGTTCCCTGGGCAGGTACCTACCTGGCCTGACCCATGCCATTCATCGACCGCGCCTGCCCTGCACTCCAGCCTTCCTTTCCCTTCTGCTTTTAGCCCCCCGTCCAACCAACCGCCGTGGGACTGGCCTCAGCTCTGTCCAGTTGCTGGTGCTTCTCCGTTTTCCGACGTCTCCCATCCATTTCGTTGTAGGAATTTGTCCCCTTGTAACCCAATCCATACTTCCTCATCGATATTGTGCGTCTCTTGTGTATCCGCCTCAGTCTTCTTAGCTGCTCATCATCTCACCAATCCCTTACTATTCGACTCTCTCAATTGCTGTTTCTGAACGCCAGAAAAGATGTTGGTTGAGGTAAGTTGAAAATCCCAGCCTTTCACCTCGAATTGCTCTGCTGGTTCGATGTATATTCCAAGCGCTGGCTGCCCTCTTTCACTTATGTTTGTTCATGTTGTCTGTTTGCTCGAGTTCTTTCCCGCCCGTTGCAGTCTCTTTAGCTGGGCAGCTTTTTGGTTGAAGGTTGCGGTGTGTGGTGCTTTGCTTTCCTCTGCACCATTTCGACATTGACGTGTGTCGCGCGGTGAGAGAGGGACGTTGCAAAGATTGGTCGCGGTCTTTTGATGCTTGTCTACATACATAAATCCTCTGCTCTCTGCATCTGCATCTGCCAGTGCCGGCGCAGTGCCGATGTCAGTGAAAACCGTCGCGCGTTTGGGTCCGACAGCCAGAAACAGGCAGCCATAGATGCCCATGATGGCTTCTATCTGACAACTGCAACATCGATCCACACACTGCTTATTGTGGTGTTCAAACCTCCATTGACTGCCAGCTTGATTTCGCCGTTCCTTTTTCTCTCTTCGCGCCCTGTTGTTGCGCGAGCTGCTATTTCACCACCACCCTCGCTTGTTCACTTCCGCGTTTACTACTATCTGCTGTTGTCACCTTGCTGTCTATGGCCAGTGCCAGCGTATTTTTCGTTCGTTTTTCATTTACATGATAGCCTGTGTTACCGCGCAGCTATACTGTGCATCTTGTCCGCGTCGCCCAAGAACTGCCCACCCCAGAGCTCATTCATCGTCATGGCCCCGCGCACTCGCCCAGCGCTATCCCGAAAATCGAAACTGAAAGCCTCGAAAACCAAAGCTGACGTCTTGTTTCAGCGCAAAGTCAAAGTTGTTACCGAGCAGAATGTCATGTAAGTATGCGCCCCCCTCCAGCTTGCGGCGCTTTTTGGATCGTAAGGATCGCGTACCGTCCATAAAGACAACCCGATTTGCTGGAGGAGGATACGGCCGATCTTTACTGACAAGTGTGTCATCAGCGACAAGCCCTCGCCAGTCGAACAATTCCCTATGCGAGAATGGAGTTTGAAGGTTTTCATGGTCGACGAGGATGGTAACGAGCGCCCGGCCGATGTTTTCACCAAGGTTGTCTACAACCTGCACCCCACATTCGAGAACCCCGTTCAGAGTATGTTCGATATTTGTTCTAGTGATGAGAATTCCTAAAGACGCTGATGACTTTGCGCTATTCGACAGGCTTTACCAAACCCCCATTTACGTGCAAGAACGAGGGTTGGGGTGAGTTCGAGATCTCGATCGATTGCTACACTACGGAGAAAACGAAGCTAGCGCCCATCATTCACGATCTCAACTTCCACCAGACCAAATACGAGCAAACACACACTGTAGTTTTCAAGAACCCCTCCCAGAGTTTGCAGGAGCGCCTGCGCGAGACTGGTCCCCTCCCAACCGATGACGACCACCGTCCCAAGAAGAAGGGACTCGCGACCAAGAAGAGCGCTCAAAAATACGACTATGAAAAGATTGCCGAATCGCTGGAAAAGCTCGAGGAGGAGGATCTGCTCCGTGTCATTCAGATCATCAATGAAAACAAGGGGCCAGACACCTACATAAGAAGTGATGTCGAGGGTAAGTTTTCAATCCCGCGTTGCGAGTGCACAAACACCCTTCATATCTACCCTTCATATCCCATCCCTTGTCTTTGCATTGAAGTTGATGTGTATGGTGGCTAATAGTGGATGACTTGGTTAAAGCCGGAGAGTTCTCCATCGATCTCTACACTATGCCAGACAGTCTCACCTCAAAGCTTTGGGATCACCTTGTAAGTTCTTCTTAATGGCTGTTGATATGCTGAATCGACAAATGACTGACCACGCTTATCCGGCAACAGTCCAAGAAGGGTCTTGTCAGCTAGATGTTTGCTATCGTATCTTAATGTCAACACCCCTAATGTTATTCCATCGACGATGGGGCCTATAGTCTGCGCTTGGGAGTTGCTGTAACCATGGGATTTAGGAAAATGACGAGTTAATGAGCACGAAGGAGGACAACAGAAAGGGATAAGGTGCCTTAAACAAGAAATTCGAGGTTTTGATCATGAGTCTATAAAGAACTTTGTCCTCAATCGTCGCTCGGGAAGTTTTAAATTATAGATCACCCTCTCGTGTTAAAAGGCTTACTTGCAAGATGTGAGGTTGTGTGGATGAGTTACCTACCAAGACAAAGGAAGTTGAATCCTAGGGCCCGAACACGGGCATGTGAAAAGAAACCAGCCAATAACATCAGGCCTTGGCCCGGCCCCGGCCGATCAGCTTGACGGGCCGGATCGATCAGATGTCGGATCGGGAGTTGGAAGAGTGCCGCTTCCCTGGCTGATGTGACCAAGTGTTTTGCTCAAGCAGTCATGTAGTTCGAACGGGAGCACTATCCTCACTGTTCTCGGATGGCGGCTGCTTTCTCCATTTGAGTTTGACCAAACGCACCCATTCGTCCCTCAGATCTGAACCCACAACCCTGAAGTCGCATGTCGTTCATGCGGCGTTTGAACATATCATAGAAAGATAGCTTACGGTATTATAGAAGTAGCAAACTGATGATGAGCCATGTTTTGGCACTGATTCCCCAAAGCCTGATACTGTGTTATAAACTCGGTTCTCCTTTTATCATCAAGTGCTTCAGTTATTACTCCGTCAAGAGTCCCATGCTGTTTATTGACACCGTCACTCGTGAGATGCAGTGACAGTGTATAGAGTATCATCTTGTGTTTGAAAGTGAGCGAAGACCCAACTACGGATACCTGAACGGTCTGAGCACGGGATGTTCGGCAGATGGATACAGTGGAGGCTGAAGATAAGGAAGCGAGGACATACTCTCCGCTGGACTGCATTGTTGTTACGTACAAACGGCTGGTACTTCGTAGTGTGTTGCAAGGGTTCTCCCAGTGGTCTGGATGTTTACATGTATATAAGTGACATAATGACGTTCAATAGGGCGTCGTTTGCAAGAGCTGCAAGTGAGTTTGTCATTTGTAAGCACTCGTACTCTCAACTGTCGAGTTGGTTGCCCCAAAATGATCCTCCGGCTTCTCTCTGTGATGGAAATGTTGGAGGGCAGAGATTGATATGTGAACAGAGGCCTAATATATAACCACATTGAGAGAGAAGTGTAATATGGCATTGACGCGATGACAGGTTGCCATTGACGAATAAAAAGAAAACAAGGATATACCTACTACTACCTATACATTGCGGGGTGTCGGGGGATTGCAAAGAGCCAAGACGTAAAGGACATAGTAAAGCATGCATGCACAATGTATGGCAGGGATAACTTGAGACTGCACTTTCCTTACGTCCTTCTTGTTCTAGATATTTTTTACAGGATGCGCAGGTAGATACTGAAAAGTCTGATGGACCGACACGTATGTCAAACCCTGAGGAGATGGAGGCGTTGTCAACGTGACATGCGTCTTACCTGGGTGATTGGTTGATTATGCGATGGGTACGGGAGGGGCGGAGCTGATGCATGTTACCGCGAACCGAACTTGTTGATGAATGTCATGTTGGATTATTACGGTGTAGATGTTGACAACAGGAGTCCTTGTTATGAAATAGGTGCTAGGTATACTCGGGAAAGATGAACAGTCTTGCTCCCAAGTACGAACACCCGTCTAGACAAGATGGTTCTGAATATCCTTTTCATAGAAAGACATATCAGAGATGAAGTCTACCTAGGTCGGTAATATGTCTCTGGCTCTCTGATGGCTGCATGAGATTGAAACCTGGCCCCTGGTTTCTCGATCGCTTGCAGCGGGTTTGCAGCGAAACGATAGCAAACTCTGGGCAAGCCAATGAGGCTTGACGCTGATTATCGAGTTGCCCGTCTCGGGATAACGCGAGCTTTTGGCTTACTGGGTTCTTTTGTTCTATTCTTCTAGACCTTTGATCGTGCCATTGAAAACTCTGAAAGCGCTGTCGTTTAGATCAATGGAACTGGGGAACATCAATTGATTTTAGGAAGGTAATGAATAATGGAAGACGGTGAGTGTTTAGAACTAGGTACACATTCCCATGAAAGGTCTCTTGGCGTATCAGCTAATGAAGCTCATAGAGATGACACATGTAGTAGGTACCTTGGTAGGTAGGTAGGGTTTGTTTTTTTCAGTACGTAAGGCAGGTAACACATTGACAAGGCGTCACCTGATACATGTTGGTGTGCAATACGCCTCCCAAATTCACCTTGATTTGTTCATAGCAACGTGTTGAAGTCGTTGGACAAAGGGGAGCAGGAAAAGAGCAACGACACTCGTGACCTTGCTCCAAAAACCACCCAACCTATCACGTTTACTGACATATGTTTGCTGCATGTTTCACCCCCAGAATAGACATGGACGTGCTGTAGCTCTACCCCCAGGAAATGAGAAGGAAGACGAGACTCTTACCCCATGATTCTTGTTAGTTTCCACCTCTTATTTGACAATTACCCTTTGGAGATCGCCCAGACCAACGGATTCCCATTGAATTGACCCTGCACTTGCACTGGCCACTTCCGGTCGAGTCTTGTCTTGTCTTCGAGCTAAGTCCAAGTTAATGTTACTAGGTTGTGTTAGTAGGTGATCCCTCCTCCCCCCGCATCGAGCACCAACCTCGATGGAACGGATCCATTCATGTTCTTATTCTTCCACTCGTTCTTTATCATATCAACCAGGGTACGTACTAGTTTATAACAATCACGCACAGGGCACTTCGAGTCAAAACCCTTGCGCCCGGCCTCTTGGTTCATTGCACCTAGAGGAGAACTCCAAAAAGGACCTTTATCCCCCCAGTCCGCTTCTCCTCGGCCCGCGCTCTCTTCACATTCCCTCCCCGAACCGCCGCAAACCGAAACGCGACATCATATCCTATCAGCCTTATATATCTTTTTTTTTTTTCCACATCGCGTCGGATTTGAGTCGTGTCAGCTCTTAGCTGAGCTCGCCCGTTTTCCAACAGGGCCACGGCGACGTCTTGACGTCGGCGCCGCGCCGTTCCAAACCTCCCCCGCGCCGTTCAACCTTGGCTGACCGATCGCCGACTTCGTTAACGAAACTTCCCTCCGAATCTTATCAGACATTGGTAATGGCCCCGTACGGCGCTAATCAACCGAACTCCGGGGCCTCCGACTCGAGTCCTGCAGCCTCAATCAACAACGCAGCGCAAGGTTCTGCGCAGCAAACTCCCGGGCAGTCGACTGGAAACGCAAACCAAGGTCCTCAGCATAAGCGTGTTTACCAGGCTTGCATTCCCTGCCGTCGGCGCAAAGTGCGATGCGATCTTGGTAGCGTCGACAATCCCCACGACCCCCCTTGTGTACGCTGTCGTCGAGAGAGCAAAGAATGCTTCTTCAGTGCTACTCGTCGCAAGCGCAAGACGGATGATGATGGCAGCGATCAGGATGAGTATATCATCAGGAATGGTCGCAAAAGGATCAATGCCAACGACAGCCCCCCGCCGCTCATCGAACGCAGATCTTACAGCAATGCACCCTTAACTCCTGGAGGCTCACATGGCCAAGCCCAACCGCTACGTCGTCCTGACGGCAGTAGGATAGGTCGCGGAAGGAATAGCGAATGGGGAACTGAAGGCGATGCCAACCAAACGCTAGAAAACATTGAGGCCCAAACTGTTATGCGGCGCGGTGTGTTTGGTCCGCAGGATGCTCTCGATCTTCTCTACAAAGCGGCCACAGACAGGTATGTCTTCACCATTCGTTTTTGGTAGTCCGGAAGCTAATATTGTACTCAACAGTCCTGCCGTTGAACGCGAGCGCAGAGAGAGCACTTCATCTGCTCGTCCAGCGGCCCCTCGGCCTCCACCCGTGGACACTGGCCCTTATGGCTACGTTCCCAGATCAACCTCCAGACCGCCCAAAACAGAGCAGCCTATCGACCCTGAGCTCTCACGACCCGAACTCAGTTCACAGCCTGGGTATGCTGAAGCCATTAAGGCGTGGCAACGCTTCCGATTCGTCCGCGCCGGTTGGTTCACAGCTCTCGAGGCTATCGAGTATATTGACTAGTAAGGCTGGCCTTGTCCTCAACTATGCAATTGCCCTTCTAACCTCAATAGTTATTACAAATATCTGTCTCCCTTGACGCCCATATCACCGCCGACATTCAGCAACCCCGCGTCGCATGTCACGTTACTGTACGAGGAGCCTATTCTAACTGTCACCCTTCTGACGATTGCCTCGCGATATCGTCAAATGCCTGGTACCGGCGGTCATTGCCGATCCCATGCAATTCATGAGCAACTATGGATGTATCTGCGTGGCATGATCGAGAGATGTTTATGGGGACAAGAAGCCTTTGGTGGTGGCTTTTGCGTTCCGCCTAGCACCAGTGCCATTTTCGACGAGTCTCAAACAAGCAGCACAGCGCCCTGGCGGGGGTTGCGCAAGGGCAGTCTACGGACTCTTGGAACTATCGAGTCGTTGATGATTCTGACCGAATGGCACCCTCGTGCATTGCACTTCCCGCCTACTGAGGCAACTGACGAATTAGTTTTACCTATGGAAGCCGCCTTCCAGGCCATCACCGCTGCTGATGAGGATCCGAGTAAAACTTTGGGTCCTGGTTTTGGTGGTAAGAGGATCGAGAGCTGGCTCGAGCCAGCATGGAGAAGTGACCGGATGTGCTGGATGCTGCTCAGCACTGCCAACGGCCTCGCATATGAACTGGGTGTCTTTGATGACATTGATGAGTTGCTTAGAGACGATGCTATCACTCGACCCGAATATCAAGAGGAATCGTATCGTCAAAGAGCTTTCCGAATCAAGCGATTGTTGCTCATCTACACCACTCAACTCGCTGGTCGTCTTGGTTGGACCAACATGGCTCCAGCCCACCTCAGGAGAAGTGATCCTGCCCTTGCTCGATTCCGACCCAACACAGGTGACGGGACTACCCCAGGCACGAATCCCTCTTCGGTTGGAAATAATTTCAACTATGTGCCTGACCTTGAACTGGATGATCAAATCATTCATTGCTGGGCCGGTATCAGTAACGCTATGGAAATGGGCAACGAGAAGATTTTCCGTTCCCGAAAGCATACAACACAAATCATTCAAAACGGCAAGTACATCAGCATTCTTAAAGAGTTTGAGCCTATTTTGCGCGACTGGTGGAGGGAATTCGAACTGTTCCGACTTCCTGAGTTCATTCGCCATATTCTGACGATCGAGTATCAATACGTGCGCATTTATATAAATTCCCTTTCGCTGCAAGCGGTCGTCGAGCGATGTACCAACCAGGCCCAAGCTGGAGCAACTGCTCACTCTGGGAATCATGGAGCAGCAGCTGTCAATGGGGGACACCCGCAATTGTCACCTCAGACAATGATAAACTATGGCAAGCTTCCCCTCGGTCAACTCGGAGGCTTCACTGCGCACGATCAAGAATATATCCGCGAAGTGGTGGAAGGAAGTCGGAACCTGCTCCGTACGGTAGTCGAAGGTCTGTTACCGGGCGATTACTTGAAGCATGCTCCCGTCCGAACATATTTCCGCATTATTAGCGGTGCTATGTTCTTGCTCAAGACCTTTGCTCTCGGTGCTCCGCGGTCAGACGTGAGGATGAGTATTGAGTTGATGGATGCAACAGTCGAAGCACTTCGAAACTGCGTTGTAGATGATGTTCACCTGGGAATTCGTTTTGCAGACCTTCTCGAGTCTCTCACGAGCCGCCTTCGCAACCGTTTTATTCAAGCTCCTACTATGCAACAAGCTTCAGGCCGAGGACAAAGTCCCGCCCCAGATGGGCAGGCGCACAGTGGTGAAAACCTTGCTCCAAGCGGAGAAGATAATCCCAACTGGGTTGGAGGCCACGCTCAGAGGCTTAGGGACGGTCTTAACGGCAATGGTAAGCACCTCTCGCAAAGCAAAGCCTCTGCAATTACTAACGGAATCGAATCAGCTCCGGCTCAAGCTGCCACCCATGAAGCCAACAACATCTCAGCAACGCCGTTCGATCTTTCAGCACAAAACTTCCCTTATCCCGGCCAGGGTCCTTTGGGTCCATCAACACCTACAGTCGTCGATAACGCTGTCGCCAATATGGATGTCAGCCTCTTCGAAGACTGGAACCACCAAGGCAACGAGATGTGGTACCTGCCTCCTGGGCCGGCTTTCTTCCAGAATGTTGAGAATCCCTCCGTTGCCATGGGTCCTGAGGGCGTCAATGTCGGCGGCCTAGATCTCCTTGAATACATGGCCATGGATCCTTCTCAGTTCCCCGGGTTGGATCCCTCTTCTGGCCCTCCGACGAGCCACGCTTAAACTGTCTTGGTCCTTTCGTCACGGATTTGTTTAAAAGTCTCTTGTTACATTAATCTATCGACATATACGGCAGATACGCAGACCTCGAGCAGAGGCAGTCTTTCTACACTTACCTTCGTCTTGCATGGTGGCCCATGGTTGGAGATGATTCTTAGGAACCCATGAAGATGGCGACTACGACAGGCAGTGGGAGGTGTCTGAGTGTCAACGAAGCATTTTTTTTGGAAACAGAAATGGTGGCACAATGAAATTACTATCGTGTGCTTATCACGATAGTATTAGTGAAAAGAGTCTGCCGAATGGTGAAAAGCCACGGCAAACAATAACAGAACATAGTAAAGGCGTTCGTTGCATACCAGCTTTTATTCGGGAGGCGGTGGAGATACGTTCACACAAGTTCGGATTTGGAATTGAAATACAGAGTTGCATAGTCTGCAGGATTGCTAATGGCGGAATCATCATGATGATACGAAAGAATAGAAAAGTACTTGAAAAACACGAAAATTTTGACATGACTCTTATCAAAAGGCTTTCTGTAACATAATCAGTGACTGCAAGCATCAAGTGAACTTCGTTAAATTGTCAAGCTATACATATCACGAAGCATCAGATGATAGATCTAGGATCAATAGTTTTTCTTTCTACCTCGATCTGGTCCGTTTTCAACCAGCTTCCTTTTCGCCATCCCTAGTAAATAGTGAAATACCGTACACTGCCTATCCAATTGTGTTCTCCCGTTTTGCATTGGCATGCTTCCCCTTATGGGAATTGACAGTTTGGTGTGGGTTGAACAACGAAATAAAGCGTGCTATAGATAGAATAAGGAAGAACAAACAAACGGGGCTTGTATGTAGAAAGTAAAAAGAGAAGAAGGTACAAAAAAAAGAAGAAGAAAGCCGTCGGGCCTGCACAGATGAGTGGAAGGGGTTATGGTATCATGCGTACATAATTTACATGTGAGTAGAAGACAAGTAGAAAATTATATGAAGCCTTGTGGGTGATGTGTTTAAAAGGGAATATGTAAGACCGGTTGTGAATCGGCGAGGTGGTTGAAGAACCGAGGCATCCGATGGTGTATTAGACACCTAAGCCAGTAGTATACACTATTGGAATAAGATGTTGATAAGTAAGATGTCGTAAGGCCGTTAACGTATAGCGAGACGTGGGACGGTTTAGGGCGAGAGTAAACGATGATGCCTTATATAGGAAATGGTGGAATCAACGAATCGAAGAGCATTTAGTTTGCTTTTAACGACGTCTTGGGTTCAACCCAGTCGTTTCAGTACAGAGCCAGACCACCCTTTACAACGCGAACGGCGTCGCATGTTTGGCGTGGGCTTCCTGGAGAGCTGCATTGACTGTCAGTATGTCACATAGATGTGTGTATTAGAAGAACTTACTGTTAAGAATGCTGACCTGCCCGGTACGGTCCATGCATGCAAGCTGTACACTGCTGCCGTCGACGAGGTCCAATACCACACTGTTGGGGAGCTCTTGAACCTCAACATCGGGAATGTATGGTGCTCGGAAATCGCTCAGGTGGTAGCGCTTGGTGCCCTGAGCGGTACGGCTGCTCTGTGATGGGAGTGCACTCAGAATAAGGAAACCCTGTGAGTCCAGGCACATATTGCGTCGTTTCCAGAGCAAGTTGTCAGGAAACTGCACATTGACGTCTCCCATGAATGAGACGATGGTAGGAGGTCCAGATGTCGCAGGGCGGACTTGCTCCTCTTGCACGGTTGGTGAGAGAACAGTTGGAGGTGTAGTTTTGCCACGAGAACTAGAAAGAGATGAGAGGCGGCGCATAAATCGACCAGCTCGGGACTTCATCTTTTCGCCACTGGACTTTGTCTCATCACCAGATACGGAGCTCTCAGTGGTGGCTGAAGGAGAAAGCACATTTTCTCTTTCGCGGCTGAAAGACGATCGACGGCTGCTAATTGACAGCCGTTTACCCTGGTGTGTCGAGGGCGGGCGAGTTGGAGATTGAGAGCCCTTGGGAAGGACATCAGATGAGGGAGATGTGAGGGATTTGCGGCGGTCGTTGATAAAGTCTCTGACCACGCTGAGGGAAGACCGACGAGATTGGTCTTCTTTGTCTCCGTTGTTATCATCCTTTGACATCCGGCGTTCAACTATGGTCTCCTTTGGTGGCTGGAAGGCTGGAGGTGGCCAGACTGGCGATGCCCTATGGTGATCTACTAACAAGGGTGACTCCTGAAGTTCCACGGGGTTAAACTCGGATAGATCTTTAGCAGGCTCGAGCGATTTGGCCGCGTTCTGGCTGGGATCGCGGACTATTCTGGCAGTAACCGAGATCGACTCTGAACCAGGAGAACCATCGTTTTCCGAGGGATTCGCCTCGAACACTGACAAGCGACTAGCTACCGATGTTGAGCGCCCTCTCCGTGTTTGTCTAGATCTATCGGGCGACTCATCGCGCGAGCCGGATCGTGAGGGAGGCGTTCGAAGGTTTGAACGGTTGATAGAACTGGTTCGGTCTACCACGGACGGAGATCGAGACGGCTCTCGACTTTTTCGCACGGAGAAAAACGCCGAAGACGGCCTCTCTCGAGCGGAAGCAGTAGGGGCGGGGCTAAGGGTCTCGCCAGTGCTGGCTGAGAGCTTTTCAAGTGCTTTAATGCGCTGTGAAATACTCGATCCTACCGTACCCTTTCTGGTCAAGGTAGGGCCACCTGGCTGCTGAGCAATCTTGTGCAAGTAAGCAGCTCCCCCAGAACTGACAGATCGCGCCGAGCTTGTAGTGACATCGCCAGGGGCAAGAAGCTTGCCATGTACAGGATTCGAGACAGTTCGGGAAATGACAGGAGATCGTTCACTCTTGGTTGGACTGGGGAACACTGGGGTGACTGGACTCTTAGCAACAGTCATAGGCTTCGCCTCGTGGAGAGTCGCGACGTGTAGCTCCTCCATCAGGTCCTCGTCGTCAGACAGAGCGTCTTTATCTTCCGTGAGGTGTGTTTTGATCGGCTCGATGTTGGCTTTGCGCTTTTGTTGCTTCGGTTCTAATAACTCAACCTCTTCTCTGCTGTTTTCTTCTTTCTTCTCCGCAACTTCTTGGGTGACAATGGTTGGCTTGTTCTCTCCCATTTCTCGATGAGGAGAGCTGGAGCCAGAGGACGGAGCTGCGTTCGCTGCTGACCGCAAATCCTGTGTCGAGAACTTAGATTTGGGGATCTTCAAGGCAGAAGTCGTAGGAGATAGAGGCTCGTCAACTTTGTCAACATTGGCCGATGCCTCTGCAGTCTCGAGCGTGTTTGAGATGCCGTCGATTGTGGATTGATTATCGTTTGCGGGAGCGTCTGTTGGCTTTTCGGGAATGCTGGTATCAGCGTCGGGCACGGGGTCGAGGGGTGCATCTTCGGGTTGCTCCTCATCGTTGGACGGTAGGTTATCGCTGACTGGCGCAACTACTGTAACGGAAGCCTTTTCGTCGTTTGTGCTCTGTGCTGAAGCTTCTTCGATGCCAACTTTCTGATCTTGATCATGATCATGCGCATCCTCGTCTTTAGGGTGCAGAGTGTCGTCGGTCGATTCAGAAAGAGAAGAGGCCTTCGTGGAAATCTCAGGTTCAGACGATGCAATGACAGGGCTATCGGGGTGAGAATCGGTCTGCGCAAGATCAGACGAGTGGTCAGCATTCGTAGAGGCCGAAGAGCCATCCAGTCCGATTCCTGACTCGGCGTTCGACATTGACGGCTGATTCAATTCGTTGTCTTGTAGGCATTCGTTATCTTCAGCACGATTTGTTGATGATCCACCTTCACTGGGTCCTGGAATTTCGAGAGGCGGTGACGCGATATCAGCCTCGACCACCATATCCTTCTTTTTCTTTTCCCGAAGCTTCATGGCCTTCATCAATCTTGCCTTCTCGGGTGAAATGGTCGGTTTCACAGGTGGTGGCGTGGGTAAGATGGCAGAACCAGAAATCGAAACTCCAGAACTTGTCGTGGGTCGGTTGAGCTCTGCATCGGTGATCTGCAGTTCGTCCTGCACAGGCGGTGTGTCCTTGTCCTCGGCAGGAGTATCCTCGGTAGCTGCAGTATCGTCCTTGCTCTTCTCCTTCTTGGATCCCTTGCCAAATAACTTAAAACCAGAAGGCATCTGCGATACAGGACGATATGAGCCCGCGGTACGAGGTCGGCCGTTTGTTTCAAGCGATGGGCGGGGGCCAAGCTTGACTTTTGGCTTGCCGTAATTGTACGAAGAATACGGATACAGATCCGGTCGCCCTGACTGTGATGACAATCGTGGAAGAGCTTCTGATTCACCAGAAGAAACAGGTCTGTCGTCAGCGCCGACAAAGTTGGGGACTTCCGATGTTGACGCATCAGTGAATTTACTTTCCTCTGGAGATTCAGCGAGCTCCGAGTTCAAAGTGACTGGCTCTGGAAGGAGAGAAGGGTCGTGGCTTGTCTTGGCCGTTTTTGGCCGAACCTCGCCGTCATCGTCGTTCTCAGCGAGCGACTGACGTTTGGTGGCGCGCTGCTGTTGCTCATCCTCTTCCTCCTCCGCAATCTCCATCAATCGTCTTCGGCGCAACGAGCTTGTAGACGATGAAGTGGACCCCGAAGCAGCATGCAGAGAGCAAGCTGCCGACAGCCTGGTATCTCTAAGCTCTTTGGCGTCGGTGATTTCAAAGATGGTATCATAGGGGGAGAATCGATCGCAAACGGCGTTGAAGTGGACAGCTACTCTGGCTACATTTCGATAACAAGTCAGTACACTCCAGGAGCCCGTACTCTGGGAACAAAGAAGGACATGTGCAGGGAAGGTGAGGGGCACTAGTACGGACCTTGAATAAGACGGGAGCAATCCTCGGGCAGGTACTTGATCAAGACATTCCTCCTTCTGTATCTTAAGAAACCGTACAGAGGGCTGGTATCTTCGTATTCGGTGACGTTATTGCGCACCTCGACGACGCCGCCTGAGCCACGACCCAGCAGTTCGACTTCATCGCGACTCGCGTACTTGAGGAGGAACCTGAAGACGAAAGTTAGCTCACAATTGATTCCTAATAAAAAGCCCAGAGTTTTTAACATACCATCCTCCGGCTTCAGCGACAGCGGCCTCATAGGCTTCCTGGACCTTTGGGTCGTCCAAGCCATTCAACGACATGATGTCTCTATCGCCACCAGGTCAAAAAGTAAGGAAGTGAGGGGGGAGAAAATTAGGAAACCGGGAGCTAAAGGCCTAGGTTTGCACCATGGGCATATAGAAACAAAAGAAGAAATACTAATTAAAGAAACAATGAGTGAAAGGAAGAGAGAGATAGGCAGAAGAACTGCAGATCGACGGACAAGATCAAGAGTCGATATCGATCGAGACAGAGCCAGAACTAGAGACCGAAAACGAAGCCCAAAGGAAAAAAGAAAGAGAAATGAAGCTCTCCCGAAAGACGGGGGAATCTACCAAATCAGTCGAGTAGAGTAGAGTAGTAGAGCTAGACCAGTCCAATATATTTCGGGGTCTTTCTCTTTCAGTCGAGCAAGAAGCGTAACGGGTGGGATGGATTGCCTGGTGGGTTTTCCAATGCGGGTCAAGGGGCGGCAGCACCAGATTTCAGGGGCAGAACTGCCAACCTACATGGATTAAATATCGTAACCATGGGTTGATGACAAGATTAACTAGGATGGCAAGATTTGTTTCGTTTGCTCTTTGACGATGCGCCAGCCAATTCGTTAGGCAGGTCGTGTAATCAAGGGCGAGTGGCAGTGAGTCAATCAGTCTCTGGGAACTCCTTGATGCATTAATCTTCAGAAAGAACAGAGAAAGAATGTTTTGTCTGAAGAATGGAGCCCGTCGTTGTCGACCCCGTTTATGTCGATCAATAGTCACTGATCAAATTGATGAAACCTGGTATCAAAACCAGATCGGGAATGGCCAATAAGTGCTTATATTAGCCTATTCCTACTATGGCAGCATGGGTTCAAGACATAAACAAGAAGAGCAAGTCTACAGAGGGAAGAATCACAACAACAAACGACAAAAGCTGGCTAGTCTCTGCTTATAGAGTCGTCACTGATATGACTAAAATGCCAACTACTCGATGATGATGTCTTGTCAAAGTGTAAATCACACGCCAACCAGACAGGTGGTTTTGTACTGGAATGAAGGATGGATAGCGTCTTGTCCCATTTTGGGATGGGCTAATTTCAAGACATCTAGAACGAACCAGCACACAACCACAGGCGAAGCCGTCAAGTTACAGTACGACAAGTGCGGTGTCTGTGTTTCTGCCTATCATACATATGTCGCGCATAATCACAAGGGTAAACAGGATAGAGACTTAAGCCTACTAAAGTGTAAATGGGAAGAGGAATGGTGAGAAACGAACCTCAAATTATTAGTTAGACGAGATGACCATCCGGCCAAGGCGGCATTTCCCCCTTGCTTCAGTACAAGCAAAACATGCATACGCTTTCTTGAACTTTCCAGCTGCCGAGACACCATTTAGTTACTGCCTACCTAGATATTAGTTAGATGGCTCGCACAATTCACGCGACATAGTACCGACATAAGCTACTAGCCAAGATATCTAACTTGAGTTTTGACTTATTAGGTAGGTAGGTATTATAAGTTAGAGTTCCAGTCCCAGCCACTCGAGTAACCGAGCACCTCGCAGAACCAGAACCCAAGCTCCCCTCCCGCTCCGGCTTCTCCACTGTGGACTAGCACAGTCCAAACAGCTTTTAACGTTGATTCATTCTTGTTCCTGCATTGCCGATTCGGAAGTGTTTGGGGCTATGGAAGGCATCATATGGCTAGCCAGGGGTAATAGTAAAAAGAAACAAGCAAAATAAGGAAACAGTCTAAACGGCGATACCGATGCCGATACAGATACAGATTAAACTGTCTGACTGGCTGCACGCCATTTCCCCAAAACTCATCTCGATTGTACGACACTTGTTAGTCCGAGGAAATTGCCTGGCCGGTCCCAATTACAGTTCAGATGTTCGCACTACAGCGTAGTGGGTGATGTTGTAATTTGCAATCAACGTTATGGGGCCTGAGGGCAGACTAGCGATTCAGTGTTAATTTCTGCTACTGCCTGGCTAGAAGCATGGAAGCTCCTATCGAAGCTACAAGGAACAACAAGTTAGTGGTAAGCCTACTTAGATCCTGGCACAAATCTTTCCGTATTCTTTCAGTAGGTACTTACCTATGTACATTTAGACATTGTCCACAGATCTTCAAAGTTTGCTAGGTCTTGTTGTGAACTTCACCAGGGTGCAAAGTGCATCCAATACCGTCGATATTATTCTTTCGTGATCATATTCGTTTTCTATGGAGCAATGCACCTCCACACTAAAGACTGTGCGATGCTCCCTATAGTGCATGTAAGGCGTTTCTCAACTACTTAACTGGCAGAACACTACAATATTACTCGGGCTCCTTCAGTTTTATGTGAATCGAGCTGTGAGACGAAACCCATAAGAGCACCTTCGCTTGCATATCATGTCAATCCCTATCTTGCAGCTTGCAGTGTACTGATAAAGGAGGCAGTGTCGTGCCAAAGAACACGCGGTGAACCACTGCGTCCATATTCCATTCTCATAGTGCTCGACAGTCCTTTTGCTCTGAGACCATAGAAAACTAGCTTGTCTTCTGTTTATAATGCCATATGTTTGATTTCTTATCCATAAATTATTCCTGCCCAGAAGCCTGCTCTTTCTCCTCCACCGGCTTCTCTTCTGCAGGCTTGTCTTTTCGAGCCTCCAAAACGGCTGCCTTATTCAGTATCGGCACGTCGTCTGACTTAGGATCTGCAACATGGGGAGGTTCTTCGGTCACTATGTCGTCCAGAGACGTCGGTACAAAATCGCCCTCCTGAACAGCTATAGGAGGTTCAGATTGGGGTGCGTTGCTGGTTGCTGATACACCGACGGCAGGCGCTATACCCTCTGCAATTTTTTGTTTAGTTTCGCTGACAATCTTGTCCGCCTCACTGACCTGTGACGCCGCGCCTTCGACTTCTACCACAGCTTCCTTGTTTTGATCAAGCCGAACGACCATACAAGACAAGTTATCAGTGCTGAAGCGGTTTAGCGCATAGTCGACAAGCTGCTTTGAGGCTGAGATGGGGTCCTCCACGTTACGGACAAGGTCAACGGCTTCCTGGTCGCTACATACGTCCCAGATCTAGGTTGGTTAGCTGGTTGATCCTTATAATCAGGGGCACAACTTACTCCGTCACAGGCAATAATGATGAACTCGTCGCTATCGGGCTGGATGACCGTCTCAGTGGTATAAGGATGACCCGTAACAAGCTTCTTCATGTAAGCATCGCCAAGGGCACGAGTCACAGCCAATACGCCATTGACACGATTGTTGAGGATCAACCCGCCGGCAGCGGCAATGCGTTTGCCTTCGACCTCATCGCTACCCTTGTGATCGTAAGAGAGCCGTAGAGCCTTTCCACCTCTGCAGAGAACGATGCGGGCATCGCCAACATTCGCGGTGTACAGTACGCGCTGCCGTCCACTGCCTTTACCCTTTGAATTTGTGGCCTTGGTCGCCTCTTCGTTGGATGCTACATCGTTGGCCTTATCCATTTCGACGGGCTCTTCTGGTTTGGCGGACTTGATGGCGGATCGGTCGTTTGAGGCCCGGTCCTCCCAGCGCAACACTGCAACCGCCGCGGTGCAGCCGCTATTCTTAAGCGGGAGTTTTTCAAGCTGCGCATCGGCGGCTGTAAAAGCCTGGTCTAGAACTTCAGGAATCAGAGCATTAGGATTCTTGCGTATGATATCCTCGAGGATGATATGTAGTTTTTTGCCACACCAATCGGCAGCGAATGTACCAGCATGCCCATCAAAGATAGCGAAGTAGCCATTGTCCGACTCAACCATATCAGAAGCGACCAAGTCATCTCCTTCCGGTTTATCCTTTGCTGATGCGTCGCTCAAAGCTGGGGTCTGCACAAAATTGTATAGGAAAGCATGTGTGTCTTCCATAGTTCGGCGGCATTTCTTGTTCCTATCTTCCCAAACGCCAACACGAAACGTAGATTTGGGCCCGGGCATTGAGTCTCCGGCAGAGTTATTATGTTGGCCCTGAGGAACCGCGAGAGCAGGATCCTGCTTGCCGAGTTTCTGGAGAGATGTCTGCGAGCTCACTTCAGAGCCTCCGCTGCGACTGCTTTGAGAAGAGAAGTTGAGCGAGTTCTTTGCAGAGGCCAGAAGACTACTAGCCCGGCTACTGACACTGCTACTTCTGCGCTTCTTGTCGCTCGGTCCGCCGACGTCCTGGCGAGTTGGTGGGCTGCCATTTCCGCTACGTTTTTCACCGCTCGCAGCCTGATCAGTTGTCTTGATGGGAGCAGGGGCAGTCAAGCCTGAGCCGGGCTCGGGAGAAGGGGATTTGTCGGATTTTGAATCGCTCTCGGATTTGTTGCCCGCTGAGTTGTTGGAACTGCCGCCAAACATTCTATTCAGCAGACTTCCTCCGGTCGAGGAGAGACTGCGACGCTTGTTGCTCGCCAGCTTGTGGTAGGATCAAAGTAAATCTAGGTGGCGTGGCACAGACAGATAAAGTCACCAGCACGAGTGATGCCGTTGGATGTTGGATATGTTTGTATCGTCCTTGGGAGTCTTAAATTGTGTATGGTGGCTACACACGAGCCGTTACGGTAACAGCTGGAAAGTGTATCGTTGTGGAAAACGTAGGGGGCGGGGTGCTGGTCGGAACCAGCTTGACGTTTATGATTCGTTGGCGCAAGGATAGCCTGGAAGAGTTAGAGAACTTAGATCTAAACTTGAGTCTATGCTGCCAAGCATCAACGGATGAAGAAATGGAGAGGATAATGAGGATATGGGGATTTCGATGCAAGATGGACAGATATCGATGATGTAGCTAAGCGCGCGTATCGCCAATAAGCTTGCTTCCAGCTGTCTTCACTTCAGAGTGTATCAGTTGTAAGACGACACATCCGAGGCGTCTCAGCTGACAGACAGCAGGGATGTAGGTGAAGTGAAACAACATTCAAGCTCGTGTGGGTTATGCAAATTCGCAATGCTTCGCAGCTCATGTATCGCAGACCAGAGGAACGTGATGTAGACGCCACAAGGGAGTGGCTGCATTGGCGGGGATGGTGATGAACTTACGTACCTGATGATGAAGACTGAAAGGAAGGGTATTTCGAGGGGAAGATGAGCTGGGAAATGCTCAGAGGAAAGAAGAGGATACCCTGCAGAAATGAAATGCTGAATAGCACCTGGGGTCGGTTAAGTTATGGCTCAATACAAGACGGGTAAGTGCAGAGTCGTGTCGTAGTTGATGAAGAGTTGGCTGAGACGTTCCATCAGTTGGGCAAGTAACCTGGGACTAGTTAGTGCAAATGGATTGGCGAGCTACCCTGATCAAAAGACAGGGCGAGTGGGGGCGGGGGCCCGACCTTGCGCTTCCATAGTTGGCCCCAGACCGTCACTGGTTGTTGGCCACTGACGTATCAACGCCCTAGTGACGTTCACTGGCTCGTGAGCGCGCAGCTTAGCGCTTTGTAGACAACCTAACTGGATCTTGATCCATGATCACCGGGCGGCATAGGATTTGATCTTCAGGACAAACCAACTCCAGAAGATAGATGGCCTCACAGCCGCGGAAAACTTGACATCGCTTGGTTAAGAAAAAGAAGGGGGGGGAAACATTAGTCAATATATCATATTGAACCCGCTCTTATGCCATCTACTAATTTCTAGATATATTCCTAGCTTACAGAGTAGGTATTGCCATTCTACTACTACCACTTGGATGCATACATACTATATGCCGAACCCTTTTTTTCTTCATGTTATAGTGAGGATCAAAGCGAGTGATACATTCTATTCATAGTACAGAAATCAATTAAACCGCAGTGCCCCCGGGACATCCGGGGACTAGAATGTACAATCTTACAATTCGCTGAACAGGCCGGGTTCGGTTTATCATAATCTCGTGAGACCAGCCTCTGGGGCCGTAGCTCGTTGTACACGTGTGTAACTCCGGGGCTGCCGTCAAAGCTGATACCCAAATCATTGTCATCCTATCCGGTATAAGTAATCGTTTGATATGCTGATAGTGGACTCCGTCAATGCATGAGCGTGATGCCTTTGTTGTAGAACAGCCGCCCGGCCTTATGCAAATGCGTAAGAAGTATTCCGCATTAATTGACATCAACCAAAACAAGACGCAGATTCAGCAATGGCCCGCCTGATAAAGCAAACTTACACCAAGCTCAACATGTAAGTTTGGTGCAACTCCAACGATACCTTGTTACGGTACGTACCGTGAAACATCTAATCAGCCAATGATATTTCTAAACACAATTCGCAAAACGGCGAATATCGTTTCCTATAAAACACAAAAAAGGTCGAAAGTTAAGAATTAAGATACAGTGCTCCGGACACCAATGCACCCCGGCAGACGTAGCGCCATGAAGTCGCCAATTTGTCCCACGGCCTTGAACAAGCTGTTTATCAAGTCTGTTACCTTGCTGCGGTCCGACTGATTGATAGACAGGCATTTGACCTGACACGATCGGGTTGACATGTTCTAAACAAAACACCAATAATCGCCTGTCGCTCATCTATTTCCGCAGACTGTCCAGCCTTGCTTGGAGATCATCGTCGACTGGGTCACCACCGCCGCCGCCACCGCCGCCGCCTACTGCTTGAGCAATCTTGCCCTCAGGAATGGCTGCAGTTCCTAATACGGTAGGGGTTTCACCAAGCTGTGGGGGAAAAAAGGTCAGTAACAGATGCCGCAAAGTGTGAAAGGGGTCTCGGCTTACTGCTTGATTAAAATCAACGCCAATCTCTTCCAGGACTTGCTCTACCACCTCGTCACCCTCTTCCTCAACTCCTACATCCATGGCATCGTCGAACACATCGTCCATGACCTCCGATCGCTGATCCATTATGTCGTTTTCGCGCTCGAATTCCATGGCGATTCGCTGGAGCTGGGGAAGGTTCATCTGCTTGTTCATGCTTCCCAAAGCCCTGGTGGCACCCTTCATAGCCTGCATCATATCTTCGTTCGTTCGGTATGTCTGTGGGTGGCATTACCAATCAGTCTTCGTGCTGTCTTTGTTCCAGACGCAATTGTTAAATACCTGGAGACGCAGTGAAATCTTTTGTAGTTGACTGCGCATGCTGTAAAACTTCTCGACGTATCGTCTCGTGCGAACCAAGTCTTTGGCTTGAATCTTGCAAGCTCCCATTTGTCCATTTTTGGCGCTTGTCTTGATTTGTTGGATAAGGGTCTTTTCTTGCTTCTCCAGCTTAACTCTCGTCTGGTCGAGTTCGCGAATGGCCTTATCGAGCATACGCTGGTTTTTTCGCAGACGCTCCGCAGGCGTCATGCGCTTTCCAAACGCCCATTCCAGGATCTATGCATTGAGCGAATTAGCCATCATGAGCGCGCTATGCGGTTGCGCGACACCGCTGCTCTTACATTCATGGTGAGCGGGGCAGTGGTCGTGGATCGGTGAAATAAGATGGAGTGATGGGAGAAGGACGTCGAGATATCCGTAAGGAAGAATGAGACTCTTTGGAAGAGGTAGTAGAGTAAACAGGCTGCCGTGAAAGCGAGGCAGCAGGAAAAAACCTAAACCCAGATGCGTGATATGGATTGGCTTGGCCTTGTCGTCGTCGGAACCTAGGTCTCTCTACGTAATCGGTCAAGTCTAGGTCAGCCTTGGTAGACCAGGATAAGATAAGAGCCCGCGTGGTCCGCGCACTGTCGCCAATCAAATCGGCCATCGGTACGTAGCAAAAATCATGCAGAAGTGGAGCCATCGTTGACTGAGTTGTTCGCCTCTTTGTCGACACCCGACCGCCATCATCACGTAACATCGCAGATTCAACCCTACTTTCTTTTCCTGCTCTTTTCACGAAATATGCCGCTCGAACTTAGCCTCACCCCTTCAACATGAGTCAAGACTACTTCAGCGGTAACGGCAAGGGCAAGGCCCGAATGCAGCAAGAGACCGATTCAGATGGTGATCATGCCAATGCGCCGAACAGCAACCAAACTTCTCCGCCTGCCGATTCTTCCCGTGTTCAATATATGACCGTCGGTAATGGTATGGCATCCGAACATGCTGCCCGCCTCCAGAACATGCTCGACATCGACTCTGGCTATGGCGGAAGTATAGCTGGCGATGAGCAGCGTTCCATGGCTTCCGCTGCAGCATGGGACATGGCTATGCATCATGACCGGCCTGCGTCAGGTGCTGTTCACCAGATGTGGTATAATGCCCATCGCGCAACTCTCGGTCGCTCTATCAACAAGGTACTCGAACTTCTCGAAAATCTCCGAGAGATGAATTCATCTTGGCCCGCCCATTACCCCTCGGTTCAACGAACACGCCGCGACTCCTCCGAAGCCCCTCGACCTGGTCTCGCCCATGCGTACACAGGCATGGATGGTATACCATCATCGCCCCATCACCCTGCCTTGCGACGTTCTATGACTACCGTCGAAGATAATTCTGCCGAATCGAGCCGTGCCGCCGAGAATCGATCGACACCCGAACCACGACTTGTCTCACCTCAGATCGCCCAAGAGTTTTCCGTATTAAAGTTGGATCTCAAGCTTGGTGCTCTTCACCAGACCGAGCTTGTACACTCGCTTGAAAAGAGCTCGATTGCCGCGTTGCTTGATGGAAAGATTAGCACCAGCATCAAGCATCTCATTGCCCTCCGCGAACGAATTGAGGATACCGCCAGTAAGGTACTTATCACTGGTGATCTCAATGCTGGCAAGTCGACCTTCTGCAATGCTCTCTTGCGTCGCAAAGTCCTTCCTGAGGATCAGCAGCCTTGCACTGCTATCTTCTGTGAGGTGCTTGACGCGAGAGAGAACTCGGGCGTGGAAGAGGTGCATGCTGTGCACAAGGACGTTCCCTATGATCGAAATGATGAATCGACTTACGACGTGTTCTCCTTGAAGCAGCTGGAAGATATCGTCATTGACAATGAGACATACACCCAATGCAAGATTTATGTTAAGGACAGCCGAAGTATTGACGAATCGCTGTTGAACAACGGCGTGGTGGACATTGCTTTGATTGACGCCCCTGGTCTCAACTCCGACACAACCAAGACGACAGCTATCTTTGCTCGACAGGAGGAAATTGATGTCGTCGTTTTTGTTGTATCCGCTGCCAATCACTTCACACAGTCTGCCAAGGAATTTATTTGGGCTGCCGCGGCAGAGAAGGCTTATATCTTCATCGTTGTCAATGGATTTGATGTTATCCGAGATAAGAAGCGCTGTGAGAAGATGGTGTTGGACCAGGTTGCTGGGCTTAGTCCCCGAACACACAAGGAAAACTCGGAACTCGTACACTTTGTTTCGAGTAATGCTATCCCTGTCGGTCCATCACCTCCGGGAGGCCCTAGTGGTGGCGGAAGCTCAAGTGGAGGCTCTGGTGACCCTGGGGATGGTGATGACAAGGGCAAGGGTAAGGATCTTGACAAAGTACGAGATTTCGAGGCTCTTGAACAATCCCTGCGAAGATTTGTGCTTGAGAAACGTGCACGGTCGAAGCTTGCACCAGCTCGAACTTATCTTCTCAACATCCTGAACGACGTCAACACCCTCGCTACAGTCAACCAGGAGGTTGCTCAGTCAGAATTGGATCGAGTGACCAAGGAGCTTAAGGAGCTCGAGCCTCAGCTGGAATCCAGTCGAAGAGCACGCTCTGAGGTCAGCGAGAAAGTGGACGCCAATGTCGAAGATACATGCAAGGAAGTTTACGATTACACTCGCAACACTCTTAACTCTGCCATTCTTCATTCCGGAAGCAGTCATTACGACGTACCGTACCCAGGTATTTGGAGCGCCTTCCAGTATGCCGAGGACCTCAAAGAAGCCATGCTCTCCCGCATTGCTGATTCCGTGGCTAACTGTGAGGAGTATGGTCGCGGCAAGACAGTTTATGGTGTCAACGCTATTAAGCAGCTGGGTATTCTGCATGTTGGCGATGAGTTCCAAAACCTCCAGTTCCGACCTGATGTCATGTTCCGCCGCAAGCGCGATGCCCTTGCTCGCCAGGTTGATATTCCCACAGAGATGACCGACTTTGTCGACTGGACAACGCTACTGCAGCGACAAGAGAAGTTCGCCGGTACCGGTATGGCTCTGACAGTCGCTGGCGCAGTGGTGCCCCGAATGATTGGAATGAACACATGGATGGACCAGGCCATTGCAGCAACGAGAATCTTGAGCAACGAGAATCTACGCCAGCTTATCCTCCCTGGTATTCTCGTGGCTGGTAAGTGAATTATAAACATAATCGATTACACATTTGCTAACTGTGTATAGCTGCTGCTGCCTCGGCCTACGTTCTGCAGCAAATTCCCAATTCTCTGCCCCCTCGTCTTGCCACCAAGATCTCTACTCAGCTTGCTGAGATGGATTATGTTCACACCAACGCCGCCCGCATATCCTCGTCTGTTCGCAAGGTTCTTCGTATCCCTGCTGACAACCTTCGAGTCGGCCTTGACCAAAGCCTTAAAGACCTGAGTGCCAAGCGCGAAGAGACTGTCAAGGTCAAGGGCGAGAGCGAGCGTGCCTCCCGTTACTTCCTGAACCTGGTCCGCCAAAGTGATGATCAGCGCGTTAAGGTCGAGGCTGTAGACCTCGAGACCCCACCGCCTGGCATGCACTGATGACAAGGTATGTACCAGAAGGAACACGAGTCGTGGACGTATACGGTTGGGGTTCAGCGTTTCAGATCAAGATGAAAAGAAGAAAAAAACACACACACCAAAAAGTACGGCGTTTAATTGGGGACGATCGATTGTATGTGTTATGCCTGATGAAAGAAAACGAGATGCTCCTGATTTGGGTTTGATATCAACTTCTCTCCTCACACCTTGTTAGCGCTCAGCAGTAAGAATTGACTATTGATGCTTCGTCCATTCTACTACCAAGAAAAACAAAACATCAAATAGAGTAAAAACATGTACAATAATCTGTATTTTAAGACGACATTGATACCACGAAATTCCAGTTCTAATAAGCTTGTCAAATTTACCAATCTCACTTCATTGTGTCCACATAAGACGCCGCAGTCTTTCTTTTTCCTGGTCGCCTCCAAAGATACCGTCGATAGGCTGTCTCGCCAACTCACATATAGCTTGGCGATTTAGGCCGAAATGCTGCGCAACAAGTTTGTACTCGTTGGACAACGGGCTTCCAAACACACCAACATCGTCAGTCTATCATCACTGTTAACCCTTTTCCATGTTTCAGCAGCTAAGAGAGCGTCTGGAAACTTACACTGAGTGATATCTTTGGTCCCTCAACTTCTCTCCAGTGGCCAAAGTGATGCTCCTCGAACCCGCCAAGGACCATGCCAGCTCTGACGTTACAGCTCAGGCACAGCTCTAAGCACAATCCTCTTCTCGCAATCTCTTTCTTCGTCTCCTCATCCTCCCAGATCACATGGCCCAGACGGCCCGGCTCCCACGACAGCAGTGTATTCAATTCCTTCTTGGAGCCGCTGGCTTCAGCTTCGGCAAAATGAACGGTGATTCCCAATCCTTCGCTCTTCGCCTCTTGGAATACAGGTGTGAAAGCACCTATGTCGCCGTTGGGCCGGGCTGTCGGGTCACCACAGAGATCCAGGCCGACAACTCCTCGATTGCGGTATTTCAGGGCAAGCTCAAGTGTAGAGGCGGCCTGCTCAGGAGTATGCCTCCGGTCTATGGATAGAATGAGACGCGTGTGTAGCTGAGTGTTTTCAGACTCGAATAGTGAGATTGTGTCGACCAGGGTTGCGATATACTGCTCTACTGAGAGTTGAGGGGTGCTGCGGGGTGTTGTTCGAAGTTCGAGATAGCATACGCCATCGTTGAGAAAATCAGTAAGAACAGACTTGGTAGTGTAACGAACAGATTCTTCGTCAGTGATGAGGTTGTATATGTAACTGCTGAAAAGCGGGAAGAAGCTATGAGCCAAATGGCTGTTAGTGGTTTCCAACCAAAGGCGAACTTCTCATGGGGTTGATGGTCGGCGATTGGGAGATCTTACGTTTGCAAATTATAGTCATGTTTACCTTCTGGCATAACAACCAAAGGGTCACCCAGGCTTGTGTTGCCCGTCTCCTTCTTGCGAAGCCATATCTCGTGGAGAGCCTGGCGTGAGATGCTCCCAGTCAAATGTGCGTGGAGCTGTAGCTCTATTTAGTATAGGTACAACACGTAATAAAAGGACTAACTGACCTCAATTTTTGGTAGTTCGACGTAGTCCATAATTGCCTATTTATGTCTCTCGGCAATTGGTCGCAAGATATGCAGTGTTACAATACATAAGAAGATAGTTCCGGAGTGAGATGCACAACGAAGGATCGGCAGAGTAACACCAACAAAATTTCCTACCCTGAACCTTGTGGGAAGAATGACACCATCCTCTTTACATGTCCCTGGATACCCGGGATTTGACTTGTTACGTCTACTCGAACAAGACTGCATTGTTTTAGCTCAATAACTCGAACCCTGATTTTTGCCATACATCAATTATAATAGTACAAGTACACTAATCATTGAATGAAGCCATGGCTGCTGGGACAAGGAACAGTTCGTAGCTTGATAAAAGCTCACACATAAATCGTCAATGATACATCTCTAATGAGACAAAATACATGTGAAACCGCCTTTCCTGGAGATGAGATCGCAGTCATTACCAACCCCACCCTATACTTTACACCGGTGACCATACGCCATGGATGCGTTACGCTTGTCGTCCCTCCCGGTTCAACCCAATTGCATCCGTCATGGGCTTCCGTCGGCCGTTTACGCCGTGAATAGATATTGTACACTTGGAAGGCCGTACTTCTTTTTATGCGGTCCAACAGCGACTGCGCCCAGCAATAAAAGGCGCGCCGTCTAAAATCTCCTCCATACCCAGAAACATAAGGTCGAGGTTTTTCGTCGAATATGTGACACCAAGCTGATGGTTTACAGAGAAGGCTGGGCGGGCTTGCCCTCAAGAGCTGCGCCAACCTGATCGGCGGTGCTCTGTTCGGTGCCAGCAGTCAGAAGCTCGCTGCCGCTTTGTCGCATGTTGTACTCTTGCTCCATGGCAGTGAGTTGCTGGTCCTCGGCGAAAGACAGGGCAAAAGGGACACCGAAGAAGAGGGCCGATGTGGTAATCACCCAAGCACCCTTGCCGCTGAAAGAGAGAACGCTCCAGGCGGCGTTACCAACAGAGCTGGCCTTGCCGGAGATCCAAGAGCGAGTAGTGGGAGGTACAATATCGCGCAGCGCATATAATCGCTCAGCGAGAGTCTCATCTGAAGGGTCGTAGTCGGATTCGTTGGAAATCTCGGAATCTGGGGATTCATTTAGTATACACAATATCACAGGTGCGATTTTAAGGCGCGGGGTTAGATTTTACCAGTATCCGAGTAATCCTCGTCGTCCTCCTCAATATCAGGACCAGCCTGGCCGTGCTGGAAGTGCTCATCCTCGACCTCAGTAAGGGTAACCATTTTGAATGATTGGAATGTGGGATGTGTTGGATAGAGAGGTTATTCAAGATATTAAAGAGCCTGTCCAAGGGCTTTGCTGTGTGAAGGAGCCGTCGAAGTATGGCACCTTGAGCTTTTTGAAACTGAAGAGATCTGTCAATGCTATTGTTTAGCCTGACTGATATGCGCGACTTTGTCAAAGAGTCGTGAAGCGAAGTGCAATTCTCTTGATGACTGTTTGCGGATGTTGACGTGCGTCACGATTTTTTTCTTGGACGTTGGTCGCTCCAAGCTTCAATGCTCACATCCCCAGTTTAGCCGAAAATCGATTATCGGTCATCATCACGTGTTCATCTTACATCATGGCTATCACTCAATGAGGGTTCTTGGAAGTCGTCTTGCAGCAATTGAAACGAATTGAGAGTATCACCTTATCATGGAAGAACAAAATACGCTCAGGCGGTTGTACTTGACCATAAGATACAGTTAGATTTTAGAAGGATGCCTTCCATAGTTATGTGCGAGCGAGTGGTATTGCTTTCCCTCTCATGGTGCTTCACCAATCATGATGGCAGGGTAGCTAAACGAGAATTCCAACTATACCTCAACTGCCAGTATTTGACTTACAGAATGCAAATGAGAGTCATCATGTGGTCGTCTCGAAGGGCCAAGCAATACTTTGAGGGCCGCTTGTGTCTCGCGATCATCGTCCTGAGAGCCACAACTATCCAGAGACCATTGGAGTAAGTTTCAGCAATATGATAACATTATATCGTCTAGATCTCCACAGTATGAGGCCGAAGATAAAAGAGAGATCTGTCATTTCAGCTGGTGCTAAATAACTGAGGGCCAGTATAAGGTTAGAGAGAACTCGTATAAGCTAGGCATGACCTGTGGCACTATCACAAGCTCTTTCGTTGTGTTTTCTTTGAGAAAAGCTATCGCTTCCGATATGTGGTGTTGGTTTTGTCGTAATCTGGTCTGTATATAAAATATAAAGCTCAAGGAACGAACCATACAAGCATCCTTGCAACTTGGTGGTAGATTTCTAGGCTCGTCGTAATACCTACCAAAGGCCTAGACTTTGTTCAACAGTGTCAATTGCCATCCCGTGAGGCTGGGAACAAAATTCACGAAAGGCTCAGGGACAACGAAAAAGAAGAGGAACATCACATAGTGAGATATCGCATGCCCTGGGAATTCGAGAATACCCAAGAAGCTAAGATTATCTTGTTGAGTTCAGGTTGAACCGAGCCTCAAAACTCTATGAGACGTTGGTAGCGATATCCTATAAGCAGAGACACTAGTACGTAATGTGTGTAGTCCCCTGTTCCAAGGGGGACAACACATGACCAACCTCTGATGGAGCTCGTCAATTGACTAAACCATTGGCAATTAAACATCTGGCATCGTGACCCCTTCTCAGCCCGTTTGGAAGCATTGAGATGCAGGGAGGTTACGTATACTATGCGGCATCGACAAACTTACTAGATTGACACGACGAGGCGGTAAAAGTATGCCGGATTTAATTTGCACAAGGGGTTTTGGATTACGAGGCGTTAGAGGCCAATCGTACAGACACGAGCCTCGTGATCTCCATGGAATCTCACAAAAATTACCAAAGAATGCCGTGTGATGCTGTTGGTGCAACTTTGTGGACTTGTCGAGATCGTGATAGTCGCTATTGAGAAGCGGAGCGACAGGGACTAAACCGCCGATTGGATGATAGACATTGACTGGCGATTGGATACCTGGCCAAGCCTGAAGATCAGGAACGATATCCAGATCTCCAGTGACAGTTGCATGAGAAGCACCAAGTACAGTACAGCACTGGCTAATCGGTACAGGAACCGTATCAAGGCCGTGAAGAAAGAGCTTGCTTGGGCCGCCGTTGTCGAGGCAAGCACTGCGATCTGGGAAAGGAAGTTGATCAAGAGTGTAGGAGGCCTGCGTCCGTATAGTAGTTACACAACAGGCAATATACACTATCCATCTTTAACAACAGTATCAGAATGTGCCCTACTGGCGCATCAGAGTTTTACCAACACCATATTCTTGCCAGATTCTTCTCCTTCTTCTTTCGAACAAAGATGGAATTTTAGAATGTTCAAATTCTTGATCAACCCTGGAGAAAATATGCACCAGGTCACATTTGCAACCAGCACGTGTCTGTGCCGTCCATCTGCGTAAAGTCGACAGGCTGCTTTGATGTAAGTACCTATGTGAAGGGCAGGAGGATGATCCTCTATCAAAATTCACAACGACAAGTCCTCGATGTAGCCATGGGAGTGTAGCCACCGTGATTGACAGGTACTTGACAACATATCAACATTGTGAGCTTGGACCCGGTTTGCTAGTAAAAGAGATCCATCTTCCAGTGACCGCAGCCTCCGGGTGATGTTTCTTATGTGCCGGTTCGTCAAAGCTACTAGTTACTTCTCCTCACCGCAAGACGCCAGCTATGGGCTCTAATTTCTATAGTGGACTGTAACTCGTCAAAGAGAGGGACAATGAAGCTATCGTGACTATGCACGGGCAACCCTGACCCCGGACAGTGTACCCCAAAAAAGAAAAGGTATCCACACGGGTCCGTTTCCAGGTGGTCTGGCTACATGATGGAGGCTGAAGCTCAAGTACGCAGGCGGTACCTGAGGATCTCCGGGGGAGCAGAGCCCAGAGCCAGCAGCATTTTTGGCCGGATATGAGGGGACGTATTACCCACAAACAGGGCAGCGTGGTCTTGATGGTGGAGTCGATTTCTTAGTAGTTATGATCCCTCAGGGAATATGAATGTCTAGGCGTTTCTGGGGGCCCTTTGATCAACCACTAGCTGCCGTCGTCGCGGAAAACTCTTCCCCAACATTCCACTTGGTGGCACCTTAAAAGTTGACCGGCTAGGTGCCAGCAAGGTACTGCAGGTACATGAGTAATACATGTGTGTAGTATCTAGGTATAGCAAGAATATGTTTCAAGAACAGAACAGAAGAGAGCAGAGTAATCAGGTTTTCCCAATGAGGAAACAGAGTACTGTAGACTGTGCCGAAGCTTGCCAGTTTGTCCCCAGGTTCGGCTAGTGGAAGATTGGCCTGATTGGTTGCCTCTTTGAGTTTTTTCTATCCAGGTAGGTGTAGACGCATCGTGACAACGGTGTGTATTCTATCTTGCTTTATTATATTTTGATGTCCTGGTTTATGTGTATAGTTTGTACAAGTACCATTGCACTCATCATACAAGTGATACTAAACACGTGAGGACCATCCAGTTGCCTAGGTCTTTTGAAACACGATCGGGAATGGCGGCTCCACGCGTACGCAAGCTGTATGTAGCTGCCATGATGCTTAGTAACAGGTAAGCGAAAATAGAAACTTCAAGGGCAAGGTCCAAAACCAAATGGAAGCTCGAAAGAAGATGTGGGTAACACGTTCATTGTCGCATACGGTACGGTACCCAAAGAGGTCTCAGTAACAGCGTGGAGAAGACACGACAAGATGTATCGCAACGGAGCACAAAAGTTCGTGACGTTCAGTAACCGTCAACAAGCGGCTGCCGGGAAAAACGGAAATATTGGGTGGATGCGAAGACGCAAATGATCATGATCATGATCATGACAGACTGGCTGGCACGTCATAGTCGAGGTCCTGACAGAAATATGACAGACAGCAATCAACAGTGGTCTGATATCTGACGGAGAAAAGGATTTATTGGTACTGGTAGAGTAGATCCTTGACTTTAGGATATCTCGAACATTAAATTGTGTAGGGTATTTACTACTACACTACCTTGTGCATTCATTTTGATCCTTCCAAGACACAGCAAGAAAGGGAGGCCAATTGACCTAGACAGCATGCACAAATTGTAAAGTAAATATTGGATCACGAGAACCTCAACATCAAGCATCGTGAACATCTGGTCGTCAACAAACGCGCCTCACTCGCTGAACCGCCACCAATGAATGAGTGATCTAGCCATACACCCCTAAAAACGGAGTTCGATACGTCTTATTTTTTTTTTCTTGTCTACCTCGTGACGCGTTTAGGAGATCCGTATCCAAGCGCCGGATGCGGGGTGGAAACTAACAAGGAATATTTGCTAACCAAGAGACGCCCATGACAAACCACAAGGGCCACGCACGAGACAGCGGGAAAGGAAAGCAAGAAAAGAAGCAATAGTCTGATAGCGAAAAAAGGATCAAGTACAGTGGGACACGAGGCAAGCACGCAATTCGTAGTTGGTTTACTGTACCGTAATGCAATGGATACCCTTTCCTCTAGAGGTTGGCCTGTACGTGTTAAAGTTGAGCGGTTGGACGTGCGATGCAACAAAGGGAAACAGTGGCTGTCGCGAGTGCTGCAAGATCAAGTAAATCGGGGGTAATGAAAATAGACGTGGGGAAAAAGCTTTGAGGTTTTTTTCTTTTTCTTCTTGTCCTTGTGCCACAGCCCAGATCCCAAACTGGGGGAAACTGGAGCCCATGGGCAAAACCTGGGGGTAATAGAAATCCAGATCAAGTCTAAAAGACCTTGGCTTAAGGCCTTTGGCCCTTTTCGGTACTGCCGGTCCTCGGCCGTGTGGGGCTCTTCCCGGGGGAGTCCGGGGCCATCTGCTTCCTCCGTGTGGGTGCCGGCTCCGTTTCCTGTGGGACAATTATGCTCGTTTTGAGTGAAGACGAAGAGGGGAAACCAAGATCAAAGCATTGATCATTGAGGGGATAAACTGGAGTCTGGGGTATTGGAGAAAGAGAGTTCTAAGGCGAAGAAGCCTTGAGGCAGGCTGGGCAGGCACTGCACTCCAGACACTTGGGGTTATTTCACTTCATTAGAGTCTCAATGGATCGATCCATGATCATGAGACACATAATTAAGGCCAGACAGACCGAGTCTCTGTAAACTCTAGTTGCCATGTTCTCAGTTATGCTGTGCAACTCTCCATCTTACACCAGAACTCCTCCTCATTTCGTGACGGACACATACCAAACACCTCGTGCTGTAGTCAAATGTTACTCGACAACCCCTCGACAACCCCTCGACCCTCAACAATTGTGTCATTGTCATCATTGATGGCACGCTGGAGAATGGTACCTGTACGTAAGTACCGAGCCAACGGCCCCGCGTCGGCCGGAGCAAACCCTGTCAAGGTCCGGTTCTCGCATGTAAGAGACTCGAACCAACCGGCGTGCTGTGCTCTTACTTGTGCCCTTGGACCATGGGGAAGGGTGTAAATTGGGCATGGTAGGATGACTTTGCCAACGCACGTTTGCTAATTTCATGACCTTGACTGTAGCTGGATCTGGATCTGGGGGAATGAATGGATAGATGGATCTCGCTTCAATTGAAGTTATTCCCCCTGGAAATCGAGACTAACTTAGTTCCTGGGCCTCGTGATCTTTCCCCTTTAAATCGGTCAACCCTCTTCAAGGTCTGGAAGTTTCGGTGAGTACTGGTTTCTTCGGTCAGGTGAGCTAGGTCTCTGTCTGTTGTCTGGGGTATGAAAGGCTTTTTTTGGTTAGGTTTTTCCAAACTTTGCTTGCTTGCTGCGGTAAGATTCAGCGCCAGCTTCCCGTCTGGGGTAGTGAGTCGTGTATTCTAATTCAGGTACACACATACATTACCCCTTGGTTGATTGATTGACTGAGACAGGCTCTGTGTCTGCAGAGATTGCAATGGCGTAGAAACGTGTTCTACTAACGAGCAAGGATTAATTGATGGCAAGTGAGGCATTCGCCGCCTGTTGGTAGACTTGGAACCAACCAAGGTGTATCCTTTCTTGGCTGATGCAAAATCCCAGCAATTATCTTACACAATGCAAACCTTGAGCTGACACAATTCTCGCCGTAGCGGTCCATTGAAGCCAGTTCAGTTTGAAAAATGCGTGATAATTAAATACAACGGGTCTGAAATGGACCCTAAATGGTTAATTGAAGCTAGCTGAACAAAACACGTTGTTCATTGTAAATTGTCGTTTATGTTGACGTGACTATATGGTACACCATGGCGAATAGAGACATTACAAACACACCATCTATCTAGTTAACTAACGACAAAAATGCAGATGAATCAGTGTCGTGAGACATGGCTGTGTCAGCATTTGGTCTTAAAACCCAGACAGCAACAGAGAGAAACGCAGTGAGCCGCATAGTGAAAAAAAAAAAAAACTAGAATTCGAGGGTCTGCCTGTCACGAAGTTGCCATTGACGATGACTCGCAGAAACAAGACCCAGACCAAACAAAGGTAGGTGGGCAAGGTGAGTGAATTGCACCATCCTCCACACCGTTTGGGTGAACAAAACAGGTTAACTGTGGGGTGCTGTTTGCATGCATAGCGCAGGCATAGCTTGCGTCGACTTACGTTATCGATGTCTGAGGATGGAGCAGGCTCTTTACTTCGAGTTGGGAGTTATTTGTTTTAGAATGTAGTTGGACTCTGACGAGTTTGTGAGCTAAGTAAAAGACATGAAGGGTTGTGAATGTCTCCATCAGGTGAGAGCTGGAGTTGACAGATATTTGATCGTAGAGTTGAGGTCTACCAAGCAACTCTTCCATTGGCAACCCAACATACACTAACTCACTAGTGATGTCAAAACGAAAATCTGGAGAAAGGAGGGCGGGATTGTATGGATGGGTACAGTTACGGGTACAGTGGAAATTGCAGAGCCTCGAATAACCGGGCCTCCATCCCCCACCAAACACAGCATTCCTGGGGCTCTGTCTGGTCTGTACTCTGCATGTATTTGGACGACAAGTCTCTGAACTGAACGGCCAGGAACCAGGCGCTTGGTCCAGGTCAGGTTCAGAAAGAAACAAGGGCTTCCCCCCTTGAGGTTTAGATCAGAGGCACTATTGAGTAATCGAATGGGACTTTTTCTTTCGTACACCGTGAGGTCATGATCACGATCGGAGGGGTGTTGCTGCAGTGTAGCCAAAACAAAATTCTTTCTTTCTCGACTCTTCTGGAGGGCTTAGTTTTAGCTGAGGAGGGGAGGGATCCGCTTCGATTCAGATCAATTCAACTCCAGGAGTGGGTGGTACCAAACTGAGAATGCATCTCTGACCGACCGGGCCGGTGGCCTTTCTTTTTTGTTTTGTTTTGTTTATTTGATAATCACTTCTTGTCGTTGATACTGTATCACATTGACAACCTGGCTGGCTGAAGATGGATGAAATCGCCCGGGCAAGCGACAGGTAAACTTTTGTAGAGAGGCACGCTGCATACCTGCTAAAGTATAAGCTAGGTCAGCTGCTGAAGCGCTGTGGTGGGGTTGTTACAGCACCTGTAAGAGTGGTTTTGACACCTATTTCTTTTCTCCGGCTTGCCCGGTGTCAAAGAGGCAAAACGGAACCTGGACCTGGATGAGCTGTCGAATACACACCCGCCCGGTCTTATGCCCAGCCCAGCCCAGTGAACTCCCAGCAGGGCCTGACTCTGACCCACAGGTGGAAGGGGTGTGTGTTCAAGGTGAGCGAGCGAGAGACCTTACAAGGGGATGTAGTTTTTTTATGGCAGCGTGACAGCTTTTGCTCGGTACCTACAGGCATAGGTACGGTGTAAGAGAAGCGAAGCGAATACTATTACTATTATGTTGACCATTGGGTTTGAATGGACGAGGTACGTACCCTCTTGGAAAGGTACCTCAGTACATACTACATCGTGGTGCACTTTTGGGTTCGTCGTTGAGAGACACTTTAACACTGGGAGTATATAAAGCTTCCATCGCCAGTCCCATGGTCCCTTCAAAGTTGGAGAGATAAGTCACTTGACCTCTTTAGTCTTTTTGTTTTTCAAACAATTTACCTTTTTGCATTGCTTCTCCTCACCTAAAAGAAGCTTCTTCCTCTACCCCCTTATACCTCCTATCTCTATCTTTGTCTATTTAAAGATCCCATCACAGCACCCCTAGCTTGCTTGATCTTTCTGAGACCTCATCATCCCAAATCAACGTATCAAGAGAGATTTTGTTATCTCTTGTCCTGACCGTCTTCAGTTTCTATTTACGACAGGGCTGACGGATGGCTGCGCTGAGTTCGTGCACTCCGTAACATGGTCCTGCGTTAGGTCCGACAATGCTAACCAGTGTCAGAACTATAACCAACCCTCCCTCTTGACTGAGAAAAGAAACACCAAAACACCACTCTCCACGTTATTCATTCTTTGAATAACTTCTTCTCGTCATCTTTTTTCTCTCTAAAAAAAGGCCCCGCTACAAAGCTCGGCATTTCCGACTCAGAACTATTTTCAGTGACGAATTGATCGTCACGAAACCAAAACTTCAAGTCGGTAAGTAGCGGTTAAGTCTTATCTGACTATTATGGCACTGCCCCATCGTCATTCTCCCCTTATCGTAATGACTGGCCCCATTGATTGGCATACCCCTTGATTTCTGCTACCCAATGATGAGAACACGAGAGCCGGCCCGGGCGGCTTACACCGGTATTTGGCTGCTCCGTATCAGAGATAAGCTCCCAGCTACGAGTTGAGGCATGCCTTTTGAGTTCGGTTTGCAGCCGCAATTAGCACCAGCACCAGCCTCCACAGCCAGCAATGAAGCGGCTTTCAGATCCGCTGATCTAGTGGCGTCCATGTTCAAACATGGACGCCCTGGAACGAGACCTGGAGTTTTTGGCATCGCGGGCGCAGTCAGCGGCCCCGTATCCATAACCAGTACTTTGGCTACTTCCCTGGCTGAAGTCGGATACGGGGATAGAGACGGTCAAGATTGTTATCTTCACCTTCTCTCCCGTTTGGTGTAGCCGGGATTGTCTATATAAGACAATCCAAGCTGGCCTCGATCTCGTTCTCATTCATTCCACCATCCCCACGTCTTTGTTCTTTTGTCCCCATCTTGCGTTTATACCGTCATAATCCACTTTACAAACCAGGCCATCTCGCCGAGATGGCGCCTATAACAGAATCGCCAACTGACATGTTTCCTTCTCAGTCTTTCCCTGAATACTCAGAACCTTCATCCAACATGACTGCTATCTCCGCCAACCCCGTGGCCAACGTCAAGGCCACTGAGGCCAGCCGTGGTCCTTCTCCCCAGCCCACTCACTTCTCCGTTCCTCTGCAAAATGGAAACGGCGGCAACGGTCACCGCATTCTGCGATCTGCCACCGTTGGCTACATTGCCCCTGAGTTCACTGGCAAGTCAGAGCAGAAGAAGACCGTCAAGTCTTTGATCTACGCTGCTGGCTACGTCCCTGAGCCCCAAATTGATGAACAGATTGAGTGGTTCTACGAGAACCTCGGCATCGATGATGTCTACTTCGAGCTTGAGTCCCCTGATGTCATCTCCAGCCACATCACCTCTCTCTACGCCGCCAAGGTTGCTTCCTTCGCTCGCGAGGACAAGCAGGAGGAGATCCGACTGGACATGGAGGCTAACGACCATGCCATCTACATCGACACCAGTGTTGCTGGCCGAACCAACATCGCTGGTCCTCGTTACGAGGAGCGCCTTGAGGCCAAGTACATCGACCACCCCGGCACAAGCAAGTACCGTGTTGAGACTTTCCGATCTCCCGCTCTCCTGAGCCCCAAGTCCAAGGCCACTCTCCGATGCTATTTCGTCTACCAGTGCCGATTTGCTACTCCTCCTGAGGAGACCGACCCCAAGGAGACCAACCTCGACCTCATCGCCGACCATGGCTTCCTCCAGAAAGCTACTGCCAACACCAAGCAGATCTACCAGGACATCATTGAGCTCGCTGTTAACCGAGCTGGTCCCGTTATCGAGGTCTTCGACATCGAGGGCACTGACGAGAAGCGAATGGTTCTTGCTTTCCGCTCCCGCACTGCCCAGGGTCTCTTCTCTGCCCTCAGTGACCTTTACCACTACTACGGTGTCACCTCCACCCGAAAGTACCTCGAGCAGTTCTCAAACGGTATCACCGTCATGAGTGTCTACCTTCGACCTGCTTCCGAGACCACTGAGAACGCCGACCAGTTCTCCTGGGACGAGTCTATCGACCAGATCTCCAAGGAGGTCTCTCTTCTCTACTGTCTCCCCCACAACAAGTTCCACAACCTCTTCCTCGACGGACAGCTCAGCCTCCAGGAGTCCGTCTACGCCCACTCCGCTTGGGTCTTCGTCCAGCACTTCCTCAACCGACTGGGCCCTGAGTATGCCTCTCTCGCCGAGCTCTTGGATGTTAAGAACAATGCTCAGCAGGCTCTTCTCTCTAACCTGAAGCGCCGTCTCCGTTCCGAGACTTTCACCCCTGACTACATCTATGAGATTATTCAGAACTACCCCGGTCTCGTTCGCGCCCTCTACGCTTCCTTCGCCAACATCCACCTTGTGAAGGACCAGGAGGACCCCGTCAAGGTTGTTTCCTCTAGCCTCTCCGTTGAGGTCCTCTCCGACGACGCTCTCAAGGACAAGATCTCCAAGAACGTCAACAACGAGCACGACGAGATGGTGCTTACTGCTTTCCGAGTGTTCAACAACGCCATCCTCAAGACCAACTACTTCACCCCCACAAAGGTTGCCCTGAGCTTCCGTCTCGACCCCTCTTTCCTCCCCGATGTCGAGTACCCCAAGCCTCTTTACGGCATGTTCCTCGTCATCAGCTCCGAGTCTCGAGGTTTCCACCTCCGATTCAAGGACATCTCTCGTGGCGGTATCCGAATCGTCAAGTCTCGCAACAAGGAGGCTTACGGCATCAACGCCCGATCTCTCTTCGATGAGAACTACGGTCTTGCCAGTACTCAGCAGCGCAAGAACAAGGATATCCCTGAGGGTGGTTCCAAGGGTGTTATCCTTCTGGACCCCAAGCAGCAGAACCGTGCTCGCGAGGCTTTCGAGAAGTACATCGATAGTATCCTTGATCTTCTCCTGCCCGCTGAGACCCCCGGTATCAAGAACCCCATTGTCGACCTTTACGGCAAGGAGGAGATCCTCTTCCTGGGTCCTGACGAGAACACTGCTGAGCTGGTTGACTGGGCCACTGAGCACGCTCGCTCCCGTGGCGCCCCCTGGTGGAAGTCTTTCTTCACTGGCAAGTCTCCCAAGCTTGGTGGTATTCCCCACGACACTTACGGTATGACCACTCTGTCCGTCCGCGAGTATGTCAAGGGTATCTACCGAAAGCTCGAGCTTGACCCCTCCACCATTCGCAAGATGCAGACAGGTGGCCCTGACGGTGACTTGGGAAGCAACGAGATCAAGCTCGGTAATGAGAAGTACACCGCCATCGTCGATGGTTCTGGTGTCCTTGTCGACCCTAATGGTCTTGACCGTGAGGAGCTCCTTCGCCTTGCACACGGCCGCAAGATGATCATCGAGTACGACATCTCCAAGCTCTCTGCTGAGGGTTACCGGGTTCTCTGTGACGACGTAAACATCACTCTCCCCAATGGTGAGGTTGTTAACAACGGTACTTCCTTCCGCAACACCTTCCACCTCCGTGACACTGGCGCCGTCGACGTCTTCGTCCCTTGTGGTGGTCGCCCCGCCTCCATTGACCTCATCTCGGTCAACCGCCTTATCAAGGATGGCAAGTCCATCGTCCCCTACCTCGTTGAGGGTGCCAACCTCTTCATCACCCAGGACGCCAAGCTCCGTCTCGAGGCCGCTGGTTGCATTTTGTACAAGGATGCCTCTGCCAACAAGGGTGGTGTGACTTCCTCCTCTCTCGAGGTCCTTGCCTCTCTGTCTTTCGACGACGAGGGCTTCGTCCAGAACATGTGCCACGATGCCAATGGCCAAGCCCCTCAGTTTTACCAGGACTACGTCAAGCAGGTGCAGCTCAAGATTCAGGAGAACGCCCGTCTCGAGTTCGAGGCCATCTGGCGCGAGCATGAGCAGACCGGAACTCCCCGATCTATCCTCTCCGACAAGCTCTCCGTCGCCATCACCGACCTCGACGAGAAGCTCCAGCACTCTGACCTCTGGGATAACGAGAAGATCCGCCGATCTATCCTCGAGGATGCCCTTCCCCGTCTTCTCCTTGAGAAGATTGGTCTTGACACCCTGATTGCTCGCATTCCCGACTCCTACCTCCGAAGTATCTTCGGTTCCTACCTTGCCAGCCGTTTCGTCTACGAGTTCGGCAGCAGCCCCAGCCAGTTTGCCTTCTTTGACTTGTAAGTTTAAACCTTTTTTTGATATCACGATTGAGAACAACAGATGCTAACTACTTTCGCAGCATGTCCAAGCGCATGGCTCAGATTGAGAAGTAAAGAGAGTTGATTGTGGAACATAAAATGGTGTTGAAGCGTATTATTTGATTGTTTTTTACAAGCATATAGCATTGTTTTTTTCCCCCTCTGATGAGAGACGAGCATTGTTACGGTGTGTTTGCAATATTTGAGATGGGACGGTCCTGGCATGGACCTAATGAATGGGCCACGGATGGCAAGGTTATAGAAAAGTCAGAAAAGACTATATCCAAGTAGTCGATAGTAATTGCATATTTTGAAGTTCATTTCTTCTGTGTCGAGTGGTTGTGATGAGTCCTGCCTGCATAGTTCATATTTAGATGAAACCCGATCTGTCTCTGCATGCTTTGGTCTGGGACTCTATAAAAAGATCTTGAGACAAACAATTGTCTCGGTAAAGTCACATGTTTATCTGTAAATCTGACGTCTCTTTTTAATTTGTTCATCTCTGAAATCGTGATGGAGTCCGGGGACAAAGAAACACCATCGCGTGGTTGAGTTTATATTGACAGCCCGGGGCCATCGGTGAGACACCACCTTGTTATACTTGCATGTCAAGTCGTATTATGCAACCTCAAACTGCAATGACTGTAGGATGAAGCCGTGGCGATGTATGTATGGTTGAGAGATATGTATGTCAGCACTCCAACGAAAAAGAATACGGGAATAGCACCAAGAAAAAGAGAGGGAAAGCGATGCTGTTTGGACTGATGCATTTGTTGGTAATCAATGTCACACGTGCCTTGATGTAAATGGCCTGCTTCAGCATGTTGGTTGGAGTTGCTACTCCTATGTCCTAGTGGCCTCAACGTCATGTTAGCAATCTGCAACTAAGTGGACGGAATCAAGTGCATCGCGTGTATCTGTAGCGTGGCATCTTTACCACTTTATGAGAATGAGGTTAATTGGGTATTGACTTACGGACAGATAGATGGATATCTCATTCATTAGTTCATAAATGCTTGGTGCATGCCTGCATTTCATTGGCTTAAACAATCAAACTTCCCCTGAACAAGACGTTTGGCTCGTGGTCGTTTCAGCGTTTCGAAAAGTCCAGACGCGGATGCCTTGAGTGGTTCCCCGGCTGCGTTAGAGCCTAAGTTAGGTTACGTCTTGCTGGAAGCGCTAAGCACTTGAAAGTGTCCAGGGGGTTTAATGGGATACGTAGATGAGAAACTCTCCATGATTTTGTCATACGTACAATGAATGAGATATCTCGATATATCTTGCAAGACCAGGGTACGCATAATTAGATAAAGAGAGTTGTGTGCCGTTTTTCTTCTTCTTTTTCCCCCCTTCCGCTGCCATTTGTGATGCACGTTGTGTCAAGGCATTGCACAACTTTAATGAAAAGTCAATTAAAGGTGTGGTTGAGATGCATGACTCTGGATAGACAACACCTTCGACTAGTAGTTTGAGTGTTCAATTAATGCTATTAATCGCGATCCTTACTCTGACCTCTGACTGGTTCAATGGTTTCGTGTTAACTCGTCTAGTTAGACGCCTGGACCTCTGATATTTACCTTTCTCACATCTACTTTTTACTATGTATCAGCCGTCATTTATCTGCTTTCATCTGTATAGCTGAAACGGCACAGCTTGAATCTACTTAGTTCATTCCCCTCGACAATATCAGCACCTCATCACGCTCTTGTAATGATGCACATAGCTCCGTGTAGCTTCAGAGTCTAGATCGGTCGATAGAGGTACCAAGAAAATATTCTTGACGGACTTGAAGCTGATTACGTTGGACATGTCCCCCTTGAATCGGTCATCACTTGTCGACAAACTACATACTAAGTACTAAGCTACCTACTAACTACTAAGGTAAAATATTAGTGGTAGACCAACCCCTGCTCAGCGCAGCGCAGTGACACTGCAGTGTCACGGGCTGCCAGTTTCATAGCAGTAGTGGAGTCGAGTCCCTTTTGGTTCCTGTTCCTTACGTCTACCTTAAGCAAGGGCCCGCTTGGAAACAAAACTTGGTCCACCATTCCGCACCGAGCCAGGCCAAGCATGGAGGCCAGTTCACTTTATTATTAGCCCGTCAACTTTCTATCCTCGCACTGAACAAAAAGATCGTCGCTCTCTCCCTTCATCTCTCTCCAGTTTTTCGAAAACGAGATCCCCGTTCGCGATCACCAGCAGCTTCATCTCATGCTAAACGAGTCCGTGGCTGGCCATCGGGCACATTGATTGATCAATTGATTGACGTTTACGAGCACAACTCCTTACACCGAGCGATACCAATCGAGCACGACGATTTCCAACCCGGGGTTATATCGCAATAACAACAACAACAAAAGCAAGCAAGGCCAACAAACAAAAACAAACAAAGCCACCAACGAGAATAGCCTTTCCAAGGATCTGCAAGTCGGCCTCCAACGATAGAGGAACGGCCCCCAGCCAGCCCAGCCCGTCAGCGACCAACGCCCCCGACAGAAATAAAAAAAGACACTTGAAATTTAAGAAGGCGCTTTCTTGTCTAGAGCCAGGGGTCAAGCATATCCCACTCTTTGGTGCCTCGCCAGGCTCGCACCTCCAAGCCTCAAAGTCAGAAGAGTGACTTGTTGACGGCAACGCCCGTCTTCTTTGGTCATACATGATGACACGACCATCCATCGTCCGTGCCGGTATGTAGACTACTGCTTTGCTTTATTTTTTATATATGTACATATGCCAGTCCCAACGTCACACACTAAAGGTCTCAGCCTTTGAGATTTGGCATCTGGAATTGCGAATCGAGGCGCATCGACTTTGACGCAGCCTCATTCTTGTCCCGTTGTTTTGTCACTTCTTATAGCGCACTTACCCCTGTCCCCCTTATACACAAACATTTCTTATCGTCAGCCGCCTGGTCCCTTGATTTCATCGTCAGCCTCTCTTTCCCTTCCTCCCTTCTTTGATTACTTCTTTCTCTACGTTGCATCTCATTTCTCGTTTACCCCTGCCCCCAGTTTATTGTCCAAGCTTCACCTCCAGGGCCGCTGCAGGTCGCGATACATTCCACTACCTGGCTCCGACATTTGTTTTTCCATTCCTCGCGGTCCTACGCTCCTCCTAATGACACTTTGAACTGACCTTATGATCCTTTCTCCCGAGTGCAGATACTATCGACCTTCAAGATCATCACGCTCCGTCCGCTCAAGATCACTCCAAAAGCCCACGTTTGGCTGCCAGTGCCAACTCCCTGGGCCCCCACCAAGCTGAGACTATTCGCGAGATCTCACACGACATCGCAGACGAACAGCGCCGCTCTCCTCGGGTCTCTCTCGATAACCGTAATAGCCTCGACGAAATTGATTCTTTTGCGGACGAGCTTGCCGCGGACTCCTCAGGCCCAAAGACTCGCGCTCAAGGCGCTCGCGACAACAACGATAGCACGATGATCGAGGAGGATGCATTGGCAATTGCGCAGAATGGCGGCATGTCGTCATCAGACGAAGGCGAGCTCGACGGCGACGATGACCTGGATGACGACATGATGGACAAGATCTCAAGTTCGCCTTCGATTGAAGATGGTGGGTGTAATCCCGTTGCCCCTGGGGCATGGCCGCGCCGTGTCTCGTCCCTTCCCTCTTTCATTGGGAGTAGTTCTCCATTCATTCCTGGTTCAAGCTACGCCAGAGTTTGCTCGCCATATCCCGAACCTCTCAAATATATTCACAGCCCCAATGCAATGGTGCCTCTGTCACGAGCCTCGCCAGCGCTACCAACCCCAGTTCAGAACCATCGTCTTCAGGGTGAGTATACCGATCGCGACGAGAACGACAACCACGACGACGCCGAATCCCACGAAGAAGATAGCTGTGATACTTTTGACACAACAGTGGAGTTTCACGATTACGAGGAGACCAAGATTCAGCAGCGGAATATCACAGATCAAGAGGAGGTGCGGATAAGAACCAGTGACGATGGAGGCTAGTGCCCTTCTTCTGAAAGGTCGAGTACTCGATGTACCATGATTGAGTGTAAGGACCAAGACATATTCTACGATTGCGACCCCTTGCTAGATCTTTCCGATTTGACCGATGACAACGATAACGACGACGCGAGCGATGACTACGACCCCATCCTTACAGTCCCTTACGAGGAATCTTTTGAAGACGATGATTCTGCGCTTTCCTTTCCAGACGACCCCAATTTCGTTGATTCCGGATGGGCGGTCGAATGCTTACAAGACACAGAGGACATCGATTTCGAATTCGTTTACGCGCTCCACACGTTCGTGGCTACAGTTGAGGGACAGGCAAATGCAACCAAAGGTGACACCATGGTTCTGCTGGACGATAGTAACAGCTATTGGTGGCTGGTGAGGGTTGTCAAAGACAGTAGTATTGGTAAGCTCGATATCGCTATATCTTGCTGCATGAACTTACACCATGTTAGGATATTTACCCGCAGAGCACATCGAGACCCCAACAGAACGACTTGCTCGTTTAAACAAACATAGAAACGTGGACGTATGTTAACCAAACCTCGAAAGACTCTCGCTCGATACTGACAGGCATTAGCTTTCTGCTGCTATGCTGGGAGACACGGCGGAGAAGAAGGCACAAACTTTCAAATCACCCATTAGATTTGGGCGCAAGACAGTTACATTCACCTCGCCGACCTATCATGACTATACTGAAATCGACGACTATTCAAGTGACGAGGAAGATATAGATAATTTGTTTGCCGGCTCAACTACTGCCGCCAGGCAAGACCAGCAAAAAGACCAAAAGAAGGAAACCCGAGATCCCACTATATCAATTGTTGAAGACGATTCATCAGAGGAGAGCGCCAGGGTTGAGCCCCTGAAACCTCGTTCGACAAGAGAGGCCAAGACGACCACGGAACCTTCAAAGGTTGACACTGTTGAAGAAGAAGACGAGGGCAGGGATAGTGAAGAGATGCTATTTGACAGCAAGGCCGAAGGACCCAGTCGATCCCGCAATGGCACTGTCAGAAACACCGACTCTTTCTTTAGAGACGAGACTGTCGAAACCAAAAAGATCACTCTTACTCCCAATTTGCTACGCGACGATAACCCATCCCGGGCATCCCAAGATTCGGCCAAGGACAGCAAATCTAGGGCAAGCCTTGACAAGATGGATAAGGAGCTCATGTCTGACAAGGAGAAGAAGAAGTCCCAAGACAAGAGCCGGAAAGAAAAGGACAAGAAACCGAGTGCCATCCGAAGCTTCTTTTCCAGGAAGGACAGGAAGAAGTCGGTGGACGATGACGATGAATCGTTTGGAAAACGGTCGATGGATATCGCATCTGAGCCTCGGGACAGCGAATCGATCGAGGAGGTCGCATCGCCTGAGAGACAACCACAACGAAGTACTAGCAGGCTTCAGAAGCAAGTACCCCGGAATGAAGCCTCACCTGGAAAGATCGAGCAGTCATCGACGATGGAGCTGGCGACCTACCTGGCTGAGTCTCGGGTTAACGACGTGTCCAACGTACCACCAGCATCAATGCGTATCGTGAACCCTGAGACAAAGGAAACCCATGAAGTGCCTTCGAATACCCATGTCGGGGGCAACGGCTCCAGAGTGCGAGCCTCCTCAGCTGCTGCGCAGCACGATGACACAAGAGCGTTGGCGAAGGCACTTGGTCGCAGTTCAAGCACAGGGGATGAACCTAGGACGACAAAGCCAGCCAAGCCTCGCCCACTGATGGATGTGGATGAATTGTCTAGTTCTGATGACGAGAGCGTGTCTCAACCAACCTCCCGAACTACACCTGAGCAGAGTGTCGAGAAGAAAACTGAGGGTGGTTTACGGCCACAGCTTCCAGGAGCATTTCCGGACAGTTTTGACGCAAGTAGTAGACAAGTTCCTACTACTACTACTACTACTACAGAAACCGGAGAACAGCAGAGCCGCCTATCAGAATCACCAGTACATGTTTCGCATGTTGATGGGTCACGACCACCTGCGCTGGAGATTGATACGTCCTCTCAAGAGGGCCGATCGTCGTCTGAAGTACCATCTCCGGAGCTTGGACCTGGAGATGCAACACCCAAAGACAGCAGCCCAACCAGGAGCACCAAGGAGCCTGGCTGGGACGATGAGAAGCTGCGTGCCTTCTTTGACGACGGCGAGCATGTCCGGGATCTCCTCATGGTTGTTTACGATAAGACAGACGTTGAACCTGTGGGTAAAGACCACCCGGTAGTCAGTGGGATGTTCAGGGAGCAAAACGCAAAGCTAGCAGAGATTACTACTGTAAGTCTTATCATTGTCTTATAAGGCCGTCCTTTTATTTGAGCACACGACTAACAAGAGCACAGCAACTCGACAATATGCTCGGAGATTGGTTGGCTAGAAAACAACGAGCTCGAGGATCGCTATAATAACAGTAGTTATGGAGGGATTTGGGACTGATCATGGGCTTTGATAGTCCAAGCAGTGATCTATTTCTCTGTGTGAAAGTACGATGTTTTTCTTGGTTCGTTGAACGACTTGATTATTTAGGAGAATATGGATTGGGGTTTTGGACATGTCGACGAAGACGGTCCTTTATGTTAGGTTAAAGGTGACAGGCGTTTGAGGGACATGATCTTGTCTGGGAGAGGATTGTCATGAATTGAATCCTCGTGCTTCAGTTGGCATGTTAAATTATTTCGAGGATTGCTTGAGAGAGTGTAACTCTATGGTCAGGATATTTGCATATATATACACATATTCCTTTTTTTATTGGAACAAGACACTACGAAAACCTGGTTAGGTACTGATAGGCATGTACTAAGCTACTGACGTGACCTGTTTTCACGTGAAGTAATCCTTGGCTAAACAAGGTATGTTAGATGCGAGTGAAATAGGTAACATTGACCCAGCCACTCTCTTTTCAACACGACCCGGCCTTGATTACCGAAGAGGCTAAGGTGGTTAGGCCACCTCGGTAGTTTTATGTACATCCTGCAGTGTCGTGCAGGACAAGCGAGTAAGAATGTGAGTAAAAAATAGTGGCGATGCTACTACTATCTGCAGAGTAGGTATAGATATTAGGTACGGTGAAGAGGTGTCTGACCAACCAGCCAGAGGGAGCAACATTCACTGAGCGACTGCAAAGTGTGGCTCAATGCTGAAAGTGAGAAAGAGGGAAACGAGTGGTATTCTTAAAAAGCTCGAGGTTGGGCTGATTGCTCGCTGTAAGAGGAAGCTGGGTTGTCATAGAGCACCAATGGGTCCATCAGAGGCCCGCCGAAGCTCGCCAATTTGGGAGCTGGACCCGCGCGTACCTTGTAGCTGAAGTTACCGAATGGAGTGGAGAGCAATCCATTTGTTTACCAGGGGTAAACACTCTTTTTACTTATGCACTGTGGTTGGCTCGATTGTGCTCATTTACAGCGGGCCGAGGTTCTGAGGACTAGTGCTGCAATGTATAGGATGAGTACTCCCACCGCCATGCGAGACACCAAGAATACCTCGTATCTACATCTCCCAGCCACCTGCCTTTGGCATCGCCCCTGTCGTGTTGCAGCTCTGTCTCTAGAGTGAGCTGAGCTTGGGCACCTCACTTCTAGTCTCTCATCAATCTCATCTCCCAGCCCAGCCAGCCTACCAGCCAGCCCAGTCCAGGTCCAAGTCCAGCCCAGGTCAGGTCCGCTCCCCCCAGATCACCTCAGCGTGAGACAAACAAATCAACACCAACAACCCAGCTTCGCTCCACTCTCCGTCCACGTCTCCTCCATCTCGCCAACTTCATCTCATCACCATCATCAATCTACTACGGCACCGGCGCTTGTAAGTTACCTTTCTTCTTCTTGTTGTCTTGTCTGTTTTGATTACCCTGGACTGGCCTTCAATCGACATGCATCTCATGTAAACCCATCACTTCTTCATCCTCAACAGCCAGACAGCCAGCCACCCATCATCGACTTTCTCCAGCTTTTCCCTCTCTCTCTGTCTCTTCCAATCTCGCTTCTGTTGATCGAGTAAACAAAGCCATTGGTTAGACATATTGAAAGAACCTCAATTGGACTGACCCACCTCCATCCACCCTTCCTTAGCACTCACTCAACTCAATACCCTCTCACCATCTTGTCAAAACTTCTCTGTCATCCCTTGTCGTGTCCATCGGCTGGCTGGTCTTGAGCGCGCACATTCCCTCTATCCCCACGTCAACGTTATTAAACCCCACCGGTCCAAGCTGAACAAGTTTACTGACTGTTTAGATAAAGTCTCTCTCGCGCGTCTGACCCTTGACTTAAGCTTTTTGATGACGCCGTCGCGGCTGTGTTGACTTTGACGATTCCATCCGACGAGGACCATCACGACGACGATAACGACAAAGCCATCGCGCGCGCGCCGCAAACTTGAAAAAAAGAAGGCGAATTGGTCAAGCACCGTCTTTCAATCTGGAGCAGTTGACTTTAAGTCGAATTAAAATAACATCCTTATATCGATCTCGACCCAGGACGCGCTTAATTAATCACACCATTCTTTATCATCATCACATCGGCGAATAATAGCAACCATGGTCGATTTCAAGAGCGAAACCATTCACAAGGTTTCGGAAAAGGTGGCAGAGAAGGTGCATGATACCACCGACAAGGTCGGTGGCCTGCTTGATCAGGCCGAGGCTGGCAAGATCCCCGGTACCAAGGGTCACCATCCTGTTTCTGCTGTCATCGGCACAGCATTGACTGGTGGTATGAAGAATGCTGGCACCAAGGGCTACCTGGCGGTAAGTTCAGCCTTCAGTTTGCTCGATTTCGCAAGTCAGTATGTGCACAAGGCTACTTCAGTCGCTATGTGGACATCCCTTCGTTGGATCGCAAGCAGGAATGCCGTTGATCAGGACTAATGATTTGGCAGGCCTACATCAAGGAGCTGGAAGACAACCCTCTCCGTACCAAGATGCTCACTGCTGGCACTCTTGCCGGTACACAAGAGCTCTTCGCTTCATGGCTCGCTAAGGACCGTAACAAGCACGGTAACTACTTCACTGCTCGTGTACCCAAGATGGCCGCCTATGGCGCTCTCGTCAGCGCTCCTCTGGGCCACTTCCTGATCTGGGCACTCCAGAAGGCTTTCAAGGGCCGCACCAGCCTGCGCGCCAAGATCCTACAGATTCTTGTCAGCAATCTTATCGTAAGTTGACCCGCTACTTCCTTCATCTGTTCAGATCCCGCGCGGACTGTGCTATAATCGAGGCCGAGATGTTCAATCGCAGGTCGTGTGGTTGTAAATGACCTCGTCTGAGGTGAAGACTACGAATTACGATCCAAACCAGAGCCGAAGGCAATGTTTAACATCAGGCGCTAATATGATGTCTTCAGATCGCCCCTATCCAGAACAGCGTCTACCTGGTCGCTATGGCTCTCATCGCCGGTGCCCGCACCTACCACCAGGTTCGCGCCACCGTCAAGGTCGGCTTCTGGAAAGTCATGCGCGTTTCATGGATCACTTCTCCAATCTGCCTGGCTTTCGCCCAGAAGTTCCTTCCCGATCAGCTCTGGATTCCCTTCTTCAACATCGTGTCTTTCATCATTGGCACATACATCAACACGATTACCAAGAAGAAGCGCCTTGCAGCTCTCCGCAAGAAGCACTTCGGTGACGACCGTCGATCCAACGCCGGTGACATGCGCCCAGGCCGCCCCGACGACTACCCTCCTCCTGGCATGGGTGGTCCCAACCCTCCTTACTAAGTGACACAATCTCAACCGTCCATCCGAGCCCGGTGAAACCAAGAAGACAGTTAAAAGACGATAATGGGGGTGGCGAAGACTTTAAAGAGAAGGGAAATGTGGAGATGAGAGAGTAAGCGAACGATGGCTTCTTGGTAGCGAGCGGATGAACACAAAACCGTGCTCGGAGGGGCTACGTCGCTTGACGAGTATATACCCGAGATGAGGGGGTGAGTAGGACTGGTGCCTGTCCTGAACTCAAGCTGTTCAACATGTATCTACAAGGAATTTGTGTTTTGGCGAAGGACATGGTGGATGTAGATGGCAAGATATGTATGTTTGTATGTGCGAGTTGCTGGTTAATGAAATGAACTACCTAGTATTTTATCCTTTTTTTTTCATTCATACATCTCCCGTGTTCTAGTTCCTTGGCCAACTCTTGGCCGATGCAGAGTTCAGCTTGGATTTATATAAGTGAAGGCTGATGACAGTGAATATCAGCTCGTAGTTTGAGTTGAACATGGTAGATCTTCAAACTGGTTAATGGGTCCTCCTACCCTGTCAAGCTGCGTCAACCGATCATCATTTGGAATTTCTCGATGTGGCTCGAGACGTTTGTTGAACTGTCTTGGCAGTCGATCTGAGTTTCCTTCTATACTCGTGATTTGTAGGTAACATGAGCCTCGTGAGCTGGATTCTGTTTGAGAGCAGCTGGAATAGCATCGAACACATGATGGTCGAGGCTGTTTACCACAAGTATCCAGTTTGTATGTCTGTAGAGACTTTGTTCAGGGCGTGCGTTCTATACCACGATTTCTCGGGTTCAGGAGGCTTGGTGCCTTTCGCGTAGGAAAGGTGGACTGGTAAATGGGCTCTTCTCAACCTCCCTCCTCAGGTCCAGCTGCCTCGGCCATGAACCCAGGGCTCCAATACTCCCATTCGCCCTTCGTCTGCTTATCGACCCATAGCATACCCCCAGCAACAAGATCGTCTATCACAGTCCGGGCACGAGCTCTATCCCAGCCCAAGTTATCCCTCAGCATGCCCACACTCACGTATCCCAAGACCTGCGCGGCCTCGACAACCGAGGCTTGATCATCGTTGAGCTCGCGAGGTACACTGCGCACGTACTCTTTGCGGCCTACACGCACAACTGCATATGCGCCACCCAGGGGAGCAAGCGTCTGCACAGCGCGCCGAACGTCGTCGTCAGCGATAGGGTCGGCGCCATCCATCCGTCCAGCAGCAACGCGCTCTCTCAGATCGACCAAGCCGATGAGGCCTCCATTCTCTCCCCGCGTAGCGCTACAGACCTCTACAATACGCACGGCGAGCTCAAAGTAGAAATCGTTGACCGTCTTGCCCAGCAATTGCGCCCATATAGAGCTCCCGTCGGCACTGCTGTTACTGTTGCTGCTGGCTAGTGGATCTACGCCGATGGCAGCGCACATGCGCGCGAACTGGGCGCGAAATGCGGGATCGGAGCGAATGTCGCGGGCGTGCGTGTTGGCGAATTGCTGTAGGAGGGAACGGAAGACGGCGAGTTGGGTTTCGAGAGCCTGGGCGTTGTTGGCGCGGAGGGAGGAACCATGAGAAGCGAACTGCGCTGATGTTAGGCGCGAACGATCAAAGGCCGCTAGGCCTACGCCTTTACGAGACATTCGTGCAGAGAAAGAAAGAAAGAGAGTTGAAGTTTTGAGGTTAGTTACCTATTGTTGAAGAAGGAAAGTTAGTGTTGGCGGTTTAGAATTACGTCAAATGGCGGGGGTGGGGCCGGTTGTGAGCTTGTATCAACGTTTCTTTGATCGATACAAGGGGGATCTATCTTTCAAACAATGTGCTTGAGAGTTACCTATCTTAACTCATTGCTCAAAAGGATAAATGTTCGGGTCTGCCTAAGCTATCTTCTACAACTCTTAGGTGAGCCATTCAACGGCCCTGGTAAAGCAGGTAGTCAATGTTGTAAACAACATATTTCGGTGTTTACCGGTATTACACCAAGAACAGATATGTGAGAAAGTCTTATCATTCGGTGCATGAACTCTCTCAAATTACTAGACAGAGCTCAAAAGCACAGCAGCTACTCCTCTCATCAAGGTGGTTCAGAACCTCGACTAGCCCAAAGAGGTGGTGGGTCTAGCTCAAGTATCCATTACATGGCTAACACCATGGGGAAGATATTATTTCCCCCTTTCATTCTTCTTTATTCTCGTGAAGGACACAAAACAACACATCATTTCGCCAACCCTTTGCAGCAATTTCAAGGTCTAAAACGTACTTATGCACGAATATGTATCTATCTTGTACGCCATATGACGAAATGGGACCTCGCCTTCCTAGAGCAAAATCTATCCCTCCTGAATCCCAAGAGTGGTTTGTGTGGTATGGTATCATGTCATTTCTGGCCCTGAGATGTCCAAACCGGACGCAGTCTTCAGTCTTCTTCCTTTTTTTATATGAAACTTCCGTTGAGACCTCGCCATAGCCATGGCAGCGCCCGACTAGCCCCTGATCCTGAAATAGTCGTCGCTTCGTTAACCCAGGGCAGAAACCTTGCACTTCTAGGCCTACTCTATCTTTACTACTGGCTGTAGTATGTAGTCGATCACTGTGTCTGGCACTGAGGTTGACCATCGCCCATATCGTCGTCATCGTCTTCCCAGTCACCACCGAATCGGCCATCGCCTGAGTTTTCGCCCATCTGTCAACAAGTTAGCTATCGCGCAATGTCAAGGCTGTGGAACTAGGCTATATTTACCTTTTCAATGTCGGCATCATCCTCGTACTCAACCTCGTCGACCTCCTCAGCCTCAACGTTGGCCGGAGCAGCAGGCAGCATCTTCTGCAGAGCGTCGTACTCGGAGTCGTTCTTCAGCCATCCATCTTCGGGGAACTCAACCTTAACAATAAGGTACAAGTCACCCTTGGTTTCACCACGCTTCATGGGCATACCCTCACCAGGAACCTTGAGGCAGTCGCCTGGTCGCAGAATCTTGCCTCGGGGGCGTTCGATATGGATACCTCGTCCATCGAGGTGCTTAAAGACTGTACGGGAGAAGCCCGATAGAGCCTCGCCAAGTGTCACAGTCAGCTCGGCAGACAAATCGTGGCCGATGCGGGTAAAGACATCATGGGGCTCTTCAACCAGGGTGAAGACGATATCGCCAGGCGTTTGGTCTGGGTGCTGATCGGCCTCGCCTTCAAGAACGATGCGCTCGCCCTGCATGGAGCCTCGGGGGATATAAATCTCGAGGACCTTCTTTTCTTGGCTTGTTCGCTTGCCCTTGCACTTCTTGCATCGGTCCTTCTCCTTGAAGACCTGGCCAGCGCCCTGGCAGTGGTCGCAAAGAACAGTCTCGCGTCGCATCATGCCGGGGCCGATTTGTCGGAAGGCCTCGACGATACCGTTGCCCTTGCAACGCTCACAAGACGCAGCCTTGGCCTTCTCCTTGCCACCAGAACCCTTGCACTGGCCGCAAAGCACTTGCTTGTTGGCGGCAAACTTGACAGTCTTGCCACGGTAGAGCTCCTCCAGTGTCACCTTGTACTCTTGCTCCTCGTCAGGGCCACGTCTGGGTCGACGAGGACCGCCGGGGCCGCCAGGGCCTCCAGGGCCTCCGGGGCCCATGCCGAAACCGAACATCTGGGAAAGGATATCGTTGAGGTCGACCTCAGGACCGCCGGGGCCGCCGCGGGACTTGTCGAAAGCGGCCATGCCGTGGACATCGTAGAGCTCGCGCTTCTGCTCATCGCTAAGAATTTCGTAGGCTTGTGTGACTTCCTTGAACTTGGCTTCTGACTCTTCTCGTTGTTCCTCTGCAACCTTGTCTGGGTGGTACTTGAGAGCGGCCTATCGGGGGTTTGTAAGAACTTGTTCTATATTGCTTTGAGTGTTGCGATCACCAACCTTTCGGTAAGCCTTCTTGATCTGGTCCGGTGTTGCAGTTCTGTCGATTTCGAGCAGTTCTATTCAGCCGAATTAGCCATGTCCTTTCTTCTTATCAACCGCCAGCATCAGCGATAGTAGACGGCTTTTTTAGTAAATTCTTTCGTTGAAGAAGCGAGCAAGACTTACCGTAGAGATCGACCTCTTCCGGTCCTGGAGAGCCAGCGTTGAAAGGATCATCCATCTTGAAGATTTGAAGGTACTGTAGTCTACAGTACTGTAATGCAGGATGAAGAATTGGTCCGCTCTGTCGATCAACTCTGTTGGCAGGGACCCGTAGAAAATCTTTTGGCGTGGGTTGTAGCGCGGGGTACTCTCTACCTGGGTAGGAAGTATTACTTGCAGTAGGTAGACTAATAGGAGACTTTTATCTGATTAAAGAAAAGAAATTTTACTTGAAGTCTCTTGGTAGCTTTCAGGCTCGATCAAAAGGGTTTTTTCAAACAGTTTCTCCTCATGTAAATTGGTAATCACTGATCACATATACCCAACACCTTGAATGCGTCACGTTCATTGACGCCTATTTATTTCCTGTGCCCCTCCATTAGTTTGTATTATGATTACAAGCCGTTTCTTAACATTGTCGTATCTTCAAAATTTACAATAGAAATACACATGATCACTTTAGCTACATATGGCCTAGAAGAAGTTTTCTTTGCATTTGCTATTTGATGAGTCTTATGCTCAAGTTCCATCAATATTTGAATATACACGCTATATTCACAATGCCACTGATAAGAAAATTTAGTCCTTATCTCTAACAAGACTCCCAGCGGTTGCCACATAATGAGTGGCGCACCACCCATTCAAAGGATGCACTAGCCGCAATATCTTAAACTCATGCCGACTCGTCTAACTCACTCACTCACACTTGTATAAGTACTTAGTTGGCTATGAACATTCTACCTTCATCATGAGATTGTTGTTGAGCCGCTCAAGGCTATCAACAAGCCTTTCACAAGTTCAAGCCCTCCACCGTTCAACAATACCAATTCGTCGAGGCTTTACCAGCTCATTAGTTCGACACGATCAAAATTCTGACATAGCAACCAAAGCGTCAACGGATCAGAGTAACACGGACACCCTTTCTGAAGAAGTAAAGAAAAATGGCCAGCCAGTCAAGAAAACCTCAAGGCTGGCAGCCTTGAAAAAGCGTAGCCAGACATCAAACACCAGCAAGACCGGGGTTAAAGAAGATGAGACAAGCCAACGATATATTCTTGGACAGTCAGACGACAAGCCAATTCGTGCGCGTTTTGCTCCGTCTCCTACCGGATATCTTCATCTGGGCTCTCTTAGAACGGCTCTCTTTAATAACTTGGTAGCGAAGGCCACAAAAGGAGGTGATTTTATTATACGAATTGAGGACACTGACCAGGTAAGCTCCCTCCTCTGCTAACAGAACTTCGATGGTATACACATATTTACGCATAAAGAATCGGTTGGTACCTGATGCAGAAGAGCGTATCTTCAAAGATCTCGAATGGGCCGGTCTATCATGGAGCGAAGGCCCTGACAAAGGCGGCCCGTACGGTCCCTACCGTCAGGTTAGCCCACACTGAGCCCGTGACGCGGATTTATACTGAGATAACCGTAGTCAGAACGTCTTGAGACCTACAAAGAGCACACCCAGACCCTGATCGACAATGGCTCCGCGTACCGCTGTTTCTGCAACCAGTCCGTACTCGAGGCCCAGAAGCGTGCTCTTCACGACGCCGGCAAGTCTACCGCTTATCCAGGAACATGCCGCTCTATTCCGCATTCCGAATCTTATGAGCGGGCTGCCAAGGGCGAGGCTCATGTTGTTCGACTGAACTCGGGCCGCTTCGGTACGCCAAAGTTCAAGGATGCCATCTATGGCCCTTTCCAAAAGAAGGAGCCCGAAGAGGATTTTGTGCTTATGAAAACGGACGGTTTTCCCACTTATCACCTTGCGAATGTGGTTGACGATCATCTCATGAAGATTACTCATGTCATCCGAGGCGAGGTCAGTACATCAAGATAACACAGCTTGTGGTCATATTTCTTATAATCTGCAGGAATGGCTCATCTCAACACCTAAACACCTGGCTCTCTACGAGGCTTTTGGCTGGGAACCACCCACTTTCGCCCACCTGGGTCTTCTCGTCAGCAACGATGGATCAAAGCTCAGCAAGCGCAATGCTAGCGTTAACCTCTCAACATATATGGACCAAAATGTCTTTCCCATGGCCCTACAAGCCTGGCTCGCCAACCTGGGTGCTTCATTCAAGAAAGGCGTTCAGACACCACGCTTCCTCGAGGATGTGGCTAAAAACGTAAGTGGTACTGGTTGAAATGAAACGGTAACTTTCTTTATCGAGTTGCTGACAAGTGGTGTAGTTGACTTACAAATTCACGCGTGGTGGTATAAAGCTTAACCCGCAAAAGCTTGACTTCTTTCAACACGAGTATCGAAACCTCCTATTCAAAACCCCTCTCTCCGACCATACCCCTCGTGAACAAGCTCTTATCAGAGACAACCTACTTAGACCCCTTATTAACAAAGTAAACGAAATCACTTCGTCTTCTAAAGAGAGCACTGGCAACTATGTGCCGATTCAATCACGTGGTACCTCTTTCAAGTGGCCTGGCCCTTTGACTCCGGTTCCAGCCATGTTATCATCTGAATCATCGCAACAGTCATATGTCTTCCAAACACTTGCTCAAGAGACCTCACGGTACGCTTCCGCGGATGATATACCGCGTCTGCTACCGTACCTATTCTGGCGCCCTCCTATCGCCATCTACCGCGCGGCGCTCGCTACCGAGACTCCACGTCGTGATTTGATAGACCTTGTTCATGATGCGGTCAACTCGGCAAACGGTTGGGAACTGGCTCTCGACCGCCTCTTGGAGCGTGTCCCCGCTGATCAAGCCCCCGATTTGCACAGTGTTCTTCGCCTGATTGCTATTGGCAGCCCACAGGCTGTCGCCAAGGCATCTCGCATCCTGTTCAGCATCTTGGGTCAAGATGAGTGGCGAGTTCGTGCTAATCAAGTGCGTGATTTGTTGCATGAGCTGGATTCCGGGGGCGAGGATCTTCGTGAAAGATGGATAGGCGAAGGTGTGGCCATGACTTCGGAGATCAACACCGTCATTGGATAGGTATTTGGCTTCTGCGTAACAATTCTTTCAACGATTTTTGGGGATGATATCGAGGTGCATCGATGTGGTGTAAGATCAATGTAGAATAATGTATCACCATGGCGACATGGATAGTGTTCATCACTCAAGTTCGATGCCTGTGTGCGTACACGGGTTGAAATCGCAAAAGATCAATCAAAATGCTGTCATAACTTCATGATTGTTATCAACTATGAACTTCCTCCTATGTCCTTTTTCCCTGTCCTGTTGTGACGGATAATTACTTTGGTAGAAACCGCGATCCCCAACTCCGGCTCCCCTCTAACTTGAAACCTTGATATGCTAACTACTGTGACATGCCTTCGAAAAAGTACAAGATTAAGATAATGGCAAGATCGCCTAAGAATAAATAAAGAGGCACTCGTGTTGAAGACTTTTCTCTCAAGTCACGAGCTGCTGCGTGGTAAAAAATCCATACATGTGCAAAATGCAAATTCGCTGTGAGGGTATATATCTAAAGTTGAATGATCCAAATCTGCGATGATGTTAGCGATCGGAACCGTTGAGCTTGAGTGAGATGTTCACATACCTCCATCTTTCCTGTCTCTGTCCGTTGTTTTCTTGCTTCCTCCTTGACACTATCGATCACCATTTCTAGGTCGTCTTGATCACCAACTGTGATCATGTCTCCATTGGGCATATCGTCGTCCTTAACCTTGATTTTGAAACGGCGTTTAATGTTGAACTTGTCGCGGACCTTATCGCTTAATGTTTCAAACCGAGTTTCGGGTGAAATCATGATGAGCTTGACTTCATCAGCGTGGACTTTGACACGAATCTTTGTGACTTCAGTTCGGCGACTGTTTCTTCGACCTGAAACGGAACCGGGGCCTCGGCGTTGACCTATCATCTCGAAATCGTTCTCGTTGATGGTACCCTCATAATCTGAGGCATCTTCCTCTTCGGAAAACTGCTGGGGTCTTAGTCGTCTGCTGCCAGCTGATCCTCTTGAGTTTCGATAGCCATCGGTTGCCGAATACATTGCGTATACATCCTCTGGTGATCCTGTCTCCTCTGGAATCTGCTTAGGCCTCAACTGCAATGGCGGGGGCTCCCTTTGCAGCGGCGTGCGAGTAGTCGACGCTGACCTTGGCATGGGCCTTCGGCTGTCAGCAGGTGAGGCTGCTTTCTCGTACCGCCGGTTTGGCTCGGCTTGCTGGATGTTGAGTTTAGCCAACTGGGGCTTCTGGTTGCGCACAGAAGCAGCTCGTGAGGGGCGCTCATTCTCTGGTGGGGGTGTTGGCGGAAACACGTTTCGCCCGTTGGGAGGTTCCGATTGTTGCCTCCGAGATGACAGACCAGGCTTAACGAGGTTTGTGGCAGCAAAGGAAATGTTATCGGCAGGACGGTCGTCCTTGACTTCTAACTTGCCCGCCTGTAGAGTGTTAGTTATGGGCTTTTCAGGTATGCAAGGGGCAACTGACATTCTTGATCTCGGAGCCAGCAAAGCCGGTAAAGGCATTGGCACGGTCTGAAGCAGCGACAAGTCTAGCCTTGCCGAGGTAATCCTTCGTCTTGAGGTTTCGGACTTTAGCTTCGTTGGGTCTGTAGACGACTCCTACGGGGATAGAGAAGACAGTATAACCCTATGAACGTTAGAAAAAGCACCGACAAGCAACCAACGACTCACTAACCTCAGCCTGTTCGTTAATAGCATCGTCGATGACATTATGGTCTTCGACCACCTTCTCCTTAACAGCATACGAGAAATCTTGCATTCCAGCATCCATCTGTTGCAGATAGATGTAGCAAAGACCTCTGTTGAAAAGCACCTCGCAAGAGTAAAGCTTGAATAGGAGACCCAGTTGAGCGTAGTCGATCATAGCGTTGCCACGAAGATATAGGAGAGTGTCGTTGAAGTTGGCAAGGGCTTCTTCAAAGTCTCCGAGAAGGAAATTCGAAACACCTTGTTGGAAGTAGGCAACGGCGAGGTATTGGTCTAGCCGAATTGCTCGCTGGTAACTCTCAACCTAGGACAAGGGTATCAGTACGTGAAATACAATGGTATTCGCTGAGAGGACGGAATGCCATATGCGAAACTGCAGAACTTACAGCCTTCTCGTGCTCTCCAAGCGTGGCATGGATGACACCCATGTTGAACAGAATCTTGCTTGTGTCGCCAATCTTTCCAAACTCGTTGAGGGCTTCTTCGAACTCATTGTTATCGTAGCGCCCCAGGGCTGCTACCCAGGTCTCGATTTCCTATAGAAGTATTATATTAGCGGAATGGCCTACAAGACATGGCGTCTGAAAGTCAGAGGCAGGTGAGGACAGTACCTGTTTCAACGACATGATGGTCGCTGCAGGGCAATGTACGACAGAAGAATTGAATTCGTCGTTGTAGTAATACACACAAGAATGGACGAGTCGAGACTAAAGAGCGATATGTGAGGATTCTTGTGGTAAATAGGGAAATTCAAAGCTCGAAGGGAGAGATGGGGGGTTTGGGGCTGGGCGCTTAGATGTATGAGGGACTGTGCCGACTTATTATTTGGAGGGCAGCGTCTGAAGTAAAGTCCGGTGCAGTCGGGTTGGCTGGCGGGGCAAGGTACGCTAGGCACGGTACGGGGGTACAGGGGGTAATGCCAGTAACAGGGG
>JAAVUE010000121.1:0-55596 GCA_014898975.1 Fusarium nodosum | reverse complement strand
CGCCTCCTCCCCCCAGCTCGGCGCCCCCTCCTCCACCTTCTGGACCCCCACCTGGAACTGGAGGTAGCTATGGCTCGGTATGTAGAACAGATGTTAAGAGCGCTACTTCTTCCTCTGCAAGATCTCTACTTCTCCTGGCATATGCTAATATTTCTCAGGTCCCTCCTCCACCCGGACTTTAATATGTACTCTTCTAGTGCGAGGAGTCAGCCATACCTACAGTCAGAAACTGAAAGAAAAAAGCTAGCCACGAGAGATGGAACTCATTGGCTCTGTACGTGAACGCTCCAGTTTGCATTGCGGAAAGAAGGGTGTTGATTCAGGTCCCATATACGATTTCTCGCTGTTGAGTAGGAACCCGCATCGACCATATTCATATGGGAACGATTAAGAATAGCACTTCTGCTTTCCAGTAGGTCGCAAAGTTTGTTTTTAGAAATGACTCTATTGCAGGTCGAGAACAAGGACAATCGCTGTGAAGAAGGTGATGCTATCAGGACATTCGTTATCTGACAGAACTACTATACCTAGGGACAGATCAATGACATTCGCCCGTAATGATGTAGATACTAACAGAGAAAAGGTAATGTCTTGTAAACTCAAAGTGCGTATGAGAGACTACGTATCTACTCAGAGAACTCGGGTGTAGTTCAGAATAATGATCACAACCATGCCTGTTAATGAATGAGGGGCCGGGCCGCCTTATCGATAAGGATCGTGTCTTTGTCGCATTTCCAGGCCGGCTCATTCTGCCACTATTCCACCTATCTACTACAAGAAAACTTGAAGACGCGCAAAACGTTGCATTCGTTACATATACTCATACGTGACTTTCGTAAAATATGTCAAAATGAGCCATCAACGATATCCCTCTCACGATCCTGTCAAGGAGCCCCATTCTATCTCCCTCAAGGTCCTTCGGTGAGCCAGGCATTGACTTCATAGCCCTGTTGTACAGTAACCTTCATGTAGCTAACGATCCATCTGTGGTAAAGACTCTCGCGCCCATCTCTCGTCACGCAATATCCTATCGACCCCCCGTCCTCAGTTGGCGCATCTATCAAGTCAGCTCCGATCCTGGCCTCGCTCGCGTATCACTCCCAAGTCGCTTCAAACCCTTCCCCTTTCCTCCTCAGCCCTGTTGTCAACCTTCCGGTATCGTTTGGATCCGCATATGTTGGCGAGACCTTCAGCTGTACGCTTTGTGCGAATAATGACCTACCACCCGACGCCGCAAAGAATATTCGCGATGTGCGTATCGAAGCAGAGATGAAGACACCAGGTATGGGTGCTGTACAGCGTCTTGAGCTTGGTCCACCCAATGGCCAGTCCGAAGCAGATCTGCAATCTGGCGATACACTGCAGAAGGTGGTATCCTTTGACCTCAAGGAGGAAGGGAATCATGTACTCGCAGTGACAGTAAGCTACTACGAAGCAACGGAGACCAGCGGACGCACGAGAACGTTTCGCAAGCTGTATCAGTTCATTTGTAAGGCATCGCTCATTGTGCGCACCAAAGTGGGCTCGCTGAAGGCCGAGGACACCCAGGGACACGGACGGTGGGTGCTGGAAGCGCAGCTGGAAAATTGCAGTGAGGGTGTGGTACAGCTGGAAAAGGTCGTTTTGGACACGGAGCCTGGCCTGCGATACCGGGACTGCAATTGGGAGGCGAGTGGGAGCGCGAAGCCGATGTTGCACCCGGGCGAGGTGGAACAGGTATGTTTTGTGGTCGCGGAGGACGGAGCCGAGACGGGTGTTGAGGTGACACCGGACGGGAGGATTATCTTTGGGTCATTGGGGATTGGTTGGAGGGGAGAGATGGGCAACAGAGGGTTCCTAGCTACCGGAAAGCTGGGGACTAGACGGGCGGCACGATGAAGAGATTCGGATATGATGAATGCACGATACCCATGAGTAATTGATTCGTTTGGTGGAAGACAACATGCCGTCTATGATGCGTGTTTACTTATTTGTGGTTTATGTTGACGACTGCCGGCCTCCAGTGGATATCATAACTACAAAGCCAAGACTCATTGACATGCTTAGGGACTACGGACTACACGAGGTTGAATTAAAGCCAGGCCTTCCAGCACGTCGGCCTTGCACAGGATGTCGTGTCTTGGACCCTATACTGGCTGGATCTGAATATGAATTACACACCCAAGAGGATAATAGCTGGGATAGGGCATCGACTGTGCGGAACAAGGTTAGTAGTTAGTCCCGAGGTCCAAGCCCCTATCTTAACGATACCTGTACCTGGTGATGTGGTATGATGTGCTGCAGGAGATCGATCTGTCTGTATCAGATTTCGGGCTTGATATAGGCATGGAAGTGAATCGTCAGAAAACCAGGGGTAAGGCGTCACGTCAATGCTGGGAATTTACGCCATAGCTGGGTTCATCCTGGTCGGTTGCTCCCATTCGTGAGTGTCATTGATTTGAGTGAGACGAAGATGTGACATCTGACGTGGAATCATGGCACTCCAGGAGTAAGTGGTGGATAGTGTGACCTCCAAGTATCTGATGGCATACTGAAATTGGCCGAATGACGCGGGAGCGTTTATGGGGGTGGGTTCACGAATGATGTCGAGCAGCGGCTGCTTTGGCTGCGTTCTGATTAGGGGCTTGCCCTAGCATTTTTGTTTCAACTCCAGAGGATTCTGTTCACGATTGTGAAGAACCCCTGGAGACTAGGATAAAGAGACCAGGCTCAGTAGCCGTGGCGATCAACCAGGATGGACAAATACCGAGCGACACAGACGCATGGCCCTAAGATCTCTTACGGTCGTATTGCCGTGCTGAAGAAGCTAGAGAAGATAGTGTTGAAGTATGGTCAGGGACGCAACACACGGTCCAGCGTTGACAGTAACCTGAAACACACGACGCCGTCAAGATCTAAGTTGGGTACTTGTACTTCCAGTGGGATGCGCATTGGCATCATTGGCCAGCCGTGCAATAGGTAAGCTCCATTCATGGTGCTATGTGTACCTAACGCCCTTCGCCTTAGCTTGTTGATTCGCGAGTCACTCATGAGATGAATGTCAGTTAATGTGGATGAGGATAACTCGACTTAACTGGTAACGTTTTGCGTCAGGTCCCGGTAGACGGGAAGCTTGAAAGTCCAAGCGAGGTCACCCACGGACCTGAGCTTTGCTGAAACTTGAGAGACACTGAATCCAATGCGAAAGAGGGATGACAGTGGTTGTTTGGTTATTCTGGTGTGGCGCTCTCAAATCGAGCTGGCATAACATAAATGGCAATCGTCACCATCACACGTAGGATCTAAGTATAGCACAAATAATTAGCCCCGTAGCCCATTTATCTCGAGTACCCCTGGAAACTTTGACATACTGCTGCTATTCTGGACTACATCGTCTGGCATTGTCGAGATATGATGGGGCTTAGTAACCCCTGTCGAAGTTTTTTTTCTTTCGATTATGCTTCTTTAGTGATTTCCTTTCTTGTCCATGGAAAATCCAATGAGACACTGGGACTGGCCAACGCGAGCCCCATGTGTGAATAGGTATTGCAAATAGAGGACTAGGCTTCTGTCTCGCTTGTTCGTTTCGTAGTGAGGAGTCTTGATGGTCTGTCTGCCTGTACGTACTCTCTGTATGTGGTTACTGTACCCACCTTTCTCTCGTGTGCCATGTCTTAAATGTCGTCCTTTTTAGTGCTCTGTACCTGCATCGGAGGCTGGCTCGTGCTTTCGTATTTTATGAGATCCATTATTAGGGATGGGCGCATTCTGTTTCTTTTGTTTTAGGCCTATCTTGGGCACTCTTGTTCTTGGGCTTCTGGCCTATGATTGATCGAGAAGGCCCCTGGACTAAAAAAGCCACTGCCAGATTTGGCTACAGCTCGAGTGTCACTTTCAATAGTTGGGTCCAAATTTGCTCAATTCTTTTTCTGTTGGTTATTGACGTTGCGAGATGGCAGTTTGGAGAGATGCAAAATCATCCCTTTGAGAAAAGGGGCAAAAAATGGGGTGAGAAGTGAGGTTGTTGGAGAAAAATCTATCACCCAAGGATTACCTCTGTTCAAGTGTTGTATCTCACATGTATGCGTCTACACTATCCTGTCCAATCACAAGTAGCCTTGCTTCGCAGCCGGCGCCGAGTCCTGTAAATGGAAAGAACCATCCATTTCCATCCATGCGATCTACAGGGTTTTATCGCTTTTGGGGTTTGAAACTGGCGGTCTCTCACCTGCCTCCCTTGTATAACTCGAGCGTCGATCCGAAAAATAACGTCGATTGTTGGCAGCAGCGAACGACGACCGACTTTCCGAGAGAAAGTCAAGCAGGTACCGTTACTTAGCAGGAACGACCACCTACAGAGTACAGACTCCTACCTTAGCAGCCAAGGCTACTAAGGTAATTTACTAAGAGAATCCACCCCCATTTATTCGTTCAACTGCATCCACAGCGCCAAGGTCTGATTGATATGGAAGCTAGAAAAGTAAACTGACGTAGGCGGCCCAGCTAACCACCATTGCTAGTTGCCTGTCTTACAACAAATAACATGAGAGGGAAAGAAAAGAACCGAAACGTCTCACGATGAGTGGGGTAAAAAGCAAATATCAGAACCAAAACATTGGGTCAACAACAATAACAATCTTAAGCCCTTGCTTAGACGTAGTTAAAAGACGCCCGACAAACAAGACAAAGCAAAGCAAAGCAAAGCAAAGCAAAGCAAAGCAAAGCAAAGCAAAGCAAAGCAAAGCAAAAACAAAATAGAGGGAAGCAGAACAAAACAAAACAAGGACTCATCGAGACGGGCTGAACGAGTCCCGCCAAAATAACGCACAATGCGCCCTCCCAGCTGGCTACTAATTAACTAACTAACTAATTCGCAGTCAACATAGTCAAGATAATCGATACTTGATCAGCTATGTTGCCCTCAATTGCCTGGCATTGTTGACGGAGCATCTGGAACGTCGCTCTGCAGCTTGCCTGTACGAAAACGGTGAGGGCGGGAAACCCATGAGGAAGAGTTGCATTGGCTTTTTTCCCAATCGAGGCATCCCATCAACACAGGCTACACTGCCGTAGCCAGAAGCTCCAATCGGGGTTTTACTTGATGAGAGTTTGACGGCTCGACGTTCCTTGTCACCGAGTTTGGCTGATATATGTTCCAGAGAATGAACACAAACCACTTTATCTAATACCCGCTCCGGCCGTTGAGCAAGCCGTGGATTCGGCCGGGGCGATATTAATGGAAGATCTCACTGGGGACGTGTGCAGTACACGGACCAAGACCAAGACCCTCCCTGCCTGCCTGCGGCCCCGGTTCTGTTCTGTGCAACAACCAACTTGCCTGACTCTCTTCGCCGGGCCACTTGTGCCGCCCAGGACCTGGTATTCTCCTGAATATGCTAACATCAGAGGCCATCCATCATCTCAAGACGACAACGTATCGTACTGTTCGTGCGGCTGACGAATGCCGCCCATCTGCTGATGTCAGGCACCAAGAGAGATGCGACCTGGGAAAAGACAGCTCATCAGTCAGTTGAGCGAACCAGCGGTGATTATTGCCATCTCCCAGATGGCTACGGCACCAAGTCTGTACATATCCGGGTGAAGGAAGCATGTCGATGCAGACGGATACAGCATGCCGCATATGCACATGTATCTATGCAGGCACACCCAAGGACCCATGGTTGACTGGCGCCTCTATCATCTGCAGTGTTGCATTCGCAGCGTGGCCATTCTGTCGGATCCATTACTTTGGGAGTCTACAATTTCAGTTTGGCCTGTTGTCCTTTGTTTCCTTCATATCCCCAGTAGAGTTTTTTTGATGGTGAATAAACACATGTATTAACGATAAGCACTCCAACCAACATCATCTGCTGAAGGATACTGGCTAGACTGGCTAGCTGGGTTTGTTCAGCCAATGTGGCACCGCAATCCTTGGTCGATGGAGCAGACAGCGACTAAGTGGATATCATTATTATGGAGAGCGGGAGGGACATCCATAAAGCCTGGTTATGGAGGTCGGACTGATTTAAGACCCGAAACTACCTACCTAGGAAAGCAACAACACCTAGCCTGCAGCATGCCACAGGCACGACTCTGCTTTGTTAGAAACAAGTACCTGCAGACGGTGGGATGAATTGCTTAGAGCTATATCCGCATGATATAGGAGACCCTGGTAAGTAGGAGAACACAGCAGAAGGGAAAAGACATCAGCAACATCCGTTTCCATCATGGGCCGTGGATCCGCCGGCGCTGAGGTCTTTCTTACTCGCTGAAACCCCTGAGGCTTTTGTGTATGGGTGAGGAAATCGACTTGGACTCAAGCACACGCTCTGGATGTAGTTGATGGCTGCATCTACCGAATGGTCAGCAGAGCTTAGAAAGACGACGGCGTGCGCCTCAAGGTTGACGGCTTACTTTATTTGGGAACCGGTTAATTTCCATCGACCCCCAAAAGTCTAATCAGTCTGCTGTAAGGTACAGTGCAGCAGAAGTACTATTGCGTTTGGCTTGGATACGTAAGTTATTAATACTGCTCTTCTCATTACGTTAGTAGCCTCACGCGAGACCGACTGCCTGCTGCCAGTCGATACGTTGGTCTTGGTCGCATCTTGATGTCGCTTATTCGGCTGTAGATGATACAATGTATGTAATAACCCTTGTCGGCCCAGCCCAACCCAGGTATATGATATACCCCGTTGTGAGATGTATGTAGGCAAACACCTTCCATTTCAGTCAAGTTGAGATAGTCTGGCGGTGAGGCCGGATCTTTGTTGTAAACTGATTCAATGGCTGGTGAATGATGGATGGATGGATGGATGGACGGCATCACATACATCTTCAGTTCATGGATTTGGGTCAGCAGCTGAAGCCCGTCGGCGCATTCATTTCTCAGTGGTCCCTTGAAAAACGGTCCCCTACCTCACTGCAACCCCACGGCTTTAGGTGTGGACGGTGTGGCAGCAGCTACGAGCCATCCCGGGAAACCCCTGGACCAATGCTCGACCAGGCCTAGAAAGCTGGAGCTCGGGCGTTCTTCTCCAGCCTTTGGGGGGTCGAAACCGTCAACAGAAGGAACCTAACAAGGAAGATTGGTGCTGGACCCTGCCTACAATCACTCACTAACCCACTCGCGTCAAAGGTACACCCTGATCCGGTCGATGCTCACCTCGCTCATTGTTGTATCTGCTTTTGAAACGGGGTATTCGATACCATTACGAGCAAGTACCTGTCTGTACCTGTACCTTTACCTGGACTGGACTACAAGCACGAATCTATTGCCTAAAAAGTTGCGAGCGAGCACAGGCAGATCGACACTGAATCCTCGTTCTTTCTCCTGGGCCCTTCTCTCATCTGTGCTCTACCGTACCATAGACACTCTGCTTTTATCATCATCTTTTTCTTTCATCTCTGGTTCATCTTCTTGGTCGATTTGCTCAGGCGGCTTCCTTGGTGTTTTCTCATCGCGTCTATTCTCGTCTTCGCAACCAGTCTCTTGTGGTCCCAGTTGGCCCTGGGCTTGTCCACCCACCTTGAAGCTAACTTTTGGCACCCGTTGCAACCGACCTCTGAGCGACTGGCTCCTCGCTGTTGCTCTGCTTTTTTTCGATCGGGTCCCCTTTATTCACCCCATCTCGAGTCTCTTTTTGGTCCAAATTCGGTCTCGAATAACGACATAGCTTCGTTGGTCGAGAACGTCCACGATTGGATCTCTTGTTATCGTTACCTATCTCGTACTCGCCTGATAAAAAAAGGCCCTGGTGTTGGTCCTATCTTTCATGACCTAAACTGCAACCCCAGCAACCCGACCTGATTTTGTCGATCGCCCACCTTCAGGCCACAATCACAGCCATACGAACAGCCCAGAGCAAAGTAGCCGACGGCTTCTTCGACTCCTCCCATCTACGCCTCCTCATTCGTTTCAGTCCTGCGTGCTTGGTGGCCTATACACCACGATTGACATGTCATGGAGAGCTCATCGACCCCTCTCGCCGAGTATTTCTGGATCGCTGGTGTAGAGTCGGTGTCCTACCACGATCCCAGCTCACAACCCGCACCTGTCATCGTTCCCGTCGAGTCAACCATTATCGAAGATGGCGAGCCCGAAGACGAATGGACAAATGGCGACCAACCAAAAACGAACGCACGACACTCGCGACAGAACTCTGCCAGCCGTCTTTCTAAGATGTCTCTCACCGAACGGTTCTCAATACAAACTCTCGACGACACAGACGGCAACACCAAGAGCAACCGCAGCAGCGCCACTATTCGTGCTGTGAACCCTCCGGATTTCAGCAATGGTAGTGAAGATAGTAACGGGAATAGCCAAACCTCTGCTCCCAGCGGTATTTTGGGCGAAGGCTCCATGTTTATGGGTGACTTCGACTTCGACAAAGCCTTGGTCAAGTTCGCAGCCGAGCGCGAGGTCTTTCTTGAAGACCTTACCTTCAGTGCGGGCGCAAAAGTCCAGGCTCGGGCACCCATGGTGAACCCTCGGATGGAGAGAATCCGGGCTGAAGAAAGTGATAGCGGCAGACTGAGTCCTCTCAGAAGCATTAAGGGTAGCATCCGCCGCAAGATGAGCTTTAGGGACATGAACAGCGTGCGCAAACAGCCCAGCAACAGGATCAGCACAAGCCGTGCAGGTTCGTATTCTTCCCTCTCCAGGCTCTTATGCTATTACATAGCCAACCCTGCTCAAAAGCTCTTGCTAACTCACAATTACAGCCTCCATTCGGACAACAAGACGACTCAGCAACTATAACTCCGTAATCCCTCCTCCCGAACCCCTCAATACAGATCCCGATATGCATCCACTCAAACGACGCTTCGAGCCGGTTCTTCTCGACCGGTACCCTCCTCAGGAGGCTGGGGATGAGATCTCCCGGCGTGGAAGGTTTCCCGACTACGTGCCCATGTTTGCTTTCCCCAACGACATCCAGATCGTTTCATCCGATGACAGACCGCGATCCACATGGCATGGTTTCACCATGACCTCAGACGATAACTCAAAATTGTACGGCATCACAATCATTATCTGGACCGCTCTCAACGCCGATGTGGCTGAGGACGTTGAAAAGAAGTGCGAGCAATGGCGTCAGAGCCACATGTCCGAAGAAGAACGAGAGCTGGCAGCAAGCTTGGGTGTCCGATTAGCAGGCGAACGCACTCACCTCTCGCAGCTCCTGGCAAAACTACCTACCATTCCATCAGGCTCCCCAGCTCGTGAGAGACTCGAAGACGAGATCAGTACAGTCGAAGAAAAGATTACCCTCATGACGGACATGCTTAGGCCCCTGAGACATGGTGCTGCGTCCAAAATTGAGGGCCTTACTGCTGGCGAAAGCGGGCTATGGGTGCCTCGTGCGTACGGTATTCTTGGTCGGGACGCGGGCAACATGTCTTTCTGGAAAGAATGGCTCAAGGCTATTGTCACACCCATGACTGATGGGAGCGTGCTAAGAATACCTCCGAGCTCGCCAAGAGTTGGACGCTGGCAACCTCTGGAACGATATGTTGTCAATCTCTGTACCGAGGCGTTCAACCCCCTAGGGTCCAAGACTCAAGTTGAATTAGGAGTGCGAGAACTGCGTCTTTATGCCCGCAAAGAGGCCGATAATGAGATCCCTGGCTCTCGGACCATTGATATCTATGCACTGTTCCGTTGTCTATCACTCGAGAACATTGTCGCCCTGTTCGAATATGCCATGGCCGAATCCCGAATTATCTTCCTATCGTCTCACACCAGCATGCTGCATCTTGCTTGTCACGCGTTGGCAAACCTCTTGTATCCTCTGAAATGGTCTAGCATCTTCATCCCCGTGCTCCCTGCACGCCTTTTGTCCGCTCTCGAAGCACCTTGTCCATACATCGTGGGCATTGAGCGTCGTTACGATAATATCGAGCTACCCGAAGACGATTATGTGCTTGTCGACTTGGACAAGGACACTATTGATGCGACCTCACAGCCTGTTCGACTCCCCCGCCAAGCGCGTAGGAAACTTATGTCTCTCCTGCAAGTCGCAGCTCCTCACAAGCTTCGATATGGAGTTGCAACCGGGCCCCCTCCCTATGCTATGGAGTCATTCCCTTATGACGCCTTCTCGACCGAAAATGGAACCTTGTTCAGATCTTCGACCCCAAAGAGCACTCTTGGCAAGTGGGTGTCTCAGAGCTCTTCAGGATTCGGGGAGCCGGATCCGCCAAACGAGATCCAGCCCCCAATCTTCAACGCTTTTGCTTCAGCACATGTCGAGAACGGCAAATCAGACAGGCCCAGCACAAGCAAGTCGGGCAAGACAAGTCCTCAGTCGTCTGTTTCTCCCGTTTCCATAAACTTCCCTCCTATGCCCTCTACACCCGTGTCTCGCAGCGACTCGGGCTTCGCTCTTGCATCTACGCTTCGAGAGAAGCGCTCAGGTCATTTCGGCGAAGAAAAGATGCGACGTAGCTCCTCCTTCGGCATCGACAAGCACCCGCCATTTCAAAAGCCGGGTATGCCCTTTCTCAACGGTCATCAGGCCAACTTGTCTATCTCAGCCATCTCGGTAGAATCTCAAAATTCTGTTATTGGTGGCGCGAATAGTGCGTATGGGGGTGGAAACGGGGGATATGCTCCGTCAACTTACGCGCAATCAACGCTTGCAGCATCGACTATAATGCCCAGCATGCAGATCCAGCCTGTACGAAACACAGAAACCACAGTCTGGGTCGAGGGACACTGTTTTAACTACATGCCAAAAGATAATACCTCTATGTGTACTATCTGTAATGATCTGGCCGAGGGAGATGGTGTTTACAGATGCACTGGTTGTAAGATCGTTTCTCATGGAAGATGTCTTGGGTACTGTTCACTCATCTGTCCCGAGGCTTTCCATGCCGACCGTGTCCGTGCGGCATTTGTCCGCTGCCTTGCGAGCCTTCTATATACTTATCGTAAGTATCTTGGTCGACCTTCGAAGCAGCAAAAGTCAAACGGCCAATTGTATGCCTTTGATATGGATGGATTCATCAAGAGCCTTCCTCACGATCAGCACGACTATGCTGCGATGATGCGTGAAACACAGTGTAAGTTTATCCCTAGCCCTTTACGCTTTCGTTCTTGGTTGATAAGTGCCTAACTTTGAATTATAACAGGCTTCAATGAGTTTATTCATGATCGAGAGATGCAGCCAGCAAACGATGCTTCAATCCGTCTGTTTGACGAAATTATTATGGCCAAGAAAGCTCGAGGGCGTTCCGGTTTAGCGACTGGCCTCTCCCGCCTCTCCACACTCCGTGCCTCCCATGGTGCCTCAACTTACGGCGGCTTCGGTCCTCCACGTGGCGGTTCCAACAGCAAGATCCCCGCTTTCCTTGGTGATATATCCGATCACATTTGGCGGACTGCTTCAGTGCCACTACCCAAGGGCAACTTCCCTGGAGAGTACCGGACTATTGTCACTCGAACTCCCGCCCGTCTTGATCGGTCTCTAATGCGAGAACCTCGGTCTATTCAAGGCATGCCCCGGGTAGAGCCACGAGGTACACGCGGACTCATTCGAAAGCAAGTTCCCAACATGCTTGGCACGACCCCACCCACTTGAGAATTGAGACTGCACAGAGATCAACCACAGCAAGCAACTTGACATGATGATACGTTGCGACAATAAATGCCTCTCAAACAGAGTCTCACCATCTTTTCAAGTAAGCGAAGCAAGGCTAAATCACAAATTGAAAAGCAAGAGCAGGAGAATATATCATGTACGATACCACGTTCTGTAATAATCTAGGTGAAAGTGATGAGAGAAGTGGGGAGGAAGAGAAATAGATTCAGCAGGCTTAGAGGATGGCGACAAAATGAGAAAAGTACTCAATGGTGAAGGCTGTCAGAGGTTGGACTGCCTAGTCTTGCCAGATGACCAGTCCTCGGGTAAAGCAGCCAGAAAAGGAAGAACGAGAAAGAGAGACAAGACATCGCGTCTCGTCCATGATAGACATTATTGGATCTCTAGTCTGTTTGAAATGGCTAGATGCAAGCTTTGGGCTTAACGTTCCATACAAATACACGTTCATATGCACAATAGGTGTCAACAGCATAAACATTAGCATATAGGGACAGGAGTGTTGCACTTAATCAAAGATTAGGGTAGGGAGTTGATGGTTATACAATTTACATAAAGGGACCTGTCGATATTTATTCTGTCCCTGTGGTAATGCGTTCCTAGAATGCAGTTTCTTAATGCTAATCTTACACATAGAGCTTTGTTCCATAATCTTCCTAAGCCGTCCATAGCAAAGGTATTCTCATCTTGTCCAGTCCTGCCTAATATGATGCCGACACTTTTCTCGTGCTAAGTGGTCCTGCGCAGCTTCTCCGCCTTCTAGGCGTTAAGGTCCAGGTCCTCCCAATGAATGTCTTTGAGAATCTTTCCAACAAGATTTGAATAACGCAAGTGTCCATTCACAAGGTTGCTAACGTTGTGGTTTTCAACACCATCTGCGCCCTGGATCTTTTGAAGGCCTGCCAGCCCAAAATGGATGTTGGAAGTACGATACAAGAATCCAAGGAGATAGTCGCTCTCGGAGTATACGTTGACCAGACGGCCAGATACAACACTCTTCATAGTCAGCCAGACACGGCTCTCTGAAGGAGCTGGTGTGCCCATCAAGACCACGGAATCGATGAGACCAAACTGGCGACGCTCAGCAAGTATCATCAGGCACACGTAGATGGCTCGAGCTGCTAGGCTGAACCCGACAAGGGACACTGGACGGTCGCCTTGGATCTTGCTGCGCATGATTGCATCCGCAAGAACGGCACCAGCTTTTTCGGCGCGAACCATTCCCATGCTCCAGGGATTATCGATGATTTTGCTAACTTTCATGAGTTCCATTGGCCAACTTGCCTCGATAAGGTTCTTGAAAACTAAGACTGTGTTAGTTTCCACTTTGAGACTTACTGGGTATAACTCACTTGTCCGCGAAGAGATAGCCTGTTTTGCTGCAGCCCAAGCTGAGCTCCTGATCACTGTCTCAAGGGCAGTGCCTATATTGGCAAGAACACTCATCTCCCATCGCAGGATATACACTTCCGCATTATCACCAAGGATCTTCCAAGGTCCTGTGAGATTGCATTTGTCAGTTACCCAGCCGTTCATAGCAATGACCAGGCGAAGACGTCGAGCGGTAGACGGAATTGCTGTTGCATCCACGTAGTCCCCTTGAAATTCGCACCGAAGAGGCATGAGGCCAAAGTCTTGGATCTCGCGAGAAAACGATTCAATCATCTTGCAAGTTGGTCTCGCACTGAAGATTCCCAGCATTGAGCCAGTAGATGGCCCGTTATCAGCCATGGGCCCCAACAGCCCTGCAGCTGTTGGGAGTCGCAGGCCGTGTCCGCCATGGAGCGTCCCGATCCCAACGGCGATAAGCTGCGTTCCAAGTCTGAATGGGCCAGTCATGGCAGCGATACGTGCCTTCGATTTCAACACTGGTTTGTTCTCATCCTGACACTGCTGCGAAGCCTGCTCAATAGCTGAGTCGACTGCAAGCTGGCTAAGTCCTTGTGCGATTCGTTTCTCTTCCTCATGTAGCGCTTTCAGAGGAAGATTGAGAGATGAAGTAAGGTTGAGAAGAGTCATTCGCGCATATGCAAGATACTCCTGGAGTGAAATGACAATCAAGAGTGAAATGTGTAGCAGAAGCTTTCGTTTCTCTACTGACAGAGTCCAGAGAGAAGTGGGAATAGGGGGGAACTGTCGGGACAGCTCGCGATCGATGTGAGTTGAAGGAGTCTTGGGAGGACCTGGTTCTTGTAAGTATTGATTCACTCAAACTACCGGCTCAGAGAAGATGTATGGGATAATAAAACATATAGTGACCTTTACCAACTTACCAGTAGCCAAGCTCAGACCTCCACGGCCCTCTCCTCTTCCACCACGTGCGACACGACCACCTCGTGCACCTCGTGAATTTCCGCGACCACGACCACGGCCACGCATGTTAGATTGAGAACCGTTAGGCTCCGTGACGCTTATATCACGAAGGCGCTGTAGAAAGATTGCCTGCCACTTTCTGAAGAATATTAGAGCTTCCTTCTTTAGCTCCCTGAGTTGAGGCGTGATGGCCTCTGATCCCTCGTTCTCTGGAGACTGAGGTGTAATTTTGTTTGTTGGTACATTTTTAGGAATGCTTTTGCTCAAATTAGAATGCCTTGGGTCTACATTCTCCTTGCCATCTGTCTGGAGTGACATAGCCAGCCAGTGACGATGGCCAATATCGACGTTTTCAATGTCATCGAAGTCACCTAGAGTAGGGGTTACTGGGGGCGAATCGAAAATGACACTGATATCATTATGAAGTTTCTCTGTAATAGCTGTGATCAGAGTTATCAGGTCGTTCTTCTCAGCGACAGAGAGGTTGCTAGTCAAGTCGACTGGCCTGCGAGGGACCGAACTTGTTCGCCCGCCGCGGGTCATGATGTCGCTTCTGTGTAGCGTTGGTGATTTTGTTATCGAGGGGTGAAGGAGAATGACGCTACAGTCGATTTGCAAATACTTGCTGCGAGTGTTCGTTTTTCTCGACGTTTCTTTAGTAAAGGATCGTGGGTATATGAGAGTTGTGTATGAAGAGTACTGGGGCAGCCAGAATGATTTAGTTCCTGAGAGCGAGCTTCAAATACTAGCGAGAAGAAGAAGCCATAAGGTGCAAGTGTTTGGCGTTTCTTTGCTTCGCAGGCAGAAATGCAGCTCGCGAAGGGGTATCTCATTCACCATAAGTGAATGTCAAACAGAGGTTGTAAACAAGGAGCCGCTTTGGCTGATGCGCATGCAGTTGGTATAGCAAAGTTGAGTGAACAATGATGTGAAAGGACCGACAAGAGAAATCAGAGAGGCGAAAGAAGGAATACAAACATATGAAAGGATCCGAGTCAATAGAATAAGGCGGTTACAAAGAAGAAGAAGAAGAAGAAGAAGAAGAAGAAGAAGAAGGAATACTGCATTCCAAACGGAAGGAGAAATACAGATGCAGTCGCGTAGTTGCTCCAATATCGTTCTCGGTGTGCATGTTGGAAGCCGCAGATAATTTACGGAAAGACGAAATGAAAATGGAAGGTGGTTGGAAGAATGAAAAGAAAAGGAAGTACGAAGGGAAGGAAAGAGAGTGACGGAATCAAGAGTGCAGGAGTGAATGCAGTGCACCTTGAGGATGATGCTTCACCGGCGCTTTTAACAGTGTTCGCCAGTTGGCAGGCGGATGTGACCGACACTGGCAGCCGGTTCTCCTGCAAGTTGGCCACGTCTTTATCTATACCAATCTTCCTGCTTTGCTCCCTGTTTCTGAAGCTAATCTCATCTGCTTTCAGAATGTGAGGGAGGACTATTGATACAGCAGTGTCACGATGTGTGATGCAAATGGAGTCATTAGCCTCACTTATTCTACCGATCTGCCTCCCTTTCTGCATGTCTGCTACCCAAGTACCTGTATTGTGCATATAGAAATTCAGGTAGCTGTGAATCGCTCTAGCTCGGCTACATGTGCCAAAATCTTGCATGCTACTGAAGAACTCTGTGTAACTCGACATAGTCTTATGTTTGCTACCGTCTCTCATCTCGTATCACTGCATTCTGCTCACTATGATCTTTCAGAAATGCTCATCGTAACTATTGAGCAACAGTACAAGATACCTACCTATCTATCTCTGATTCAAGATGAAGAGGGGCTGTGACTTTGTAACGCCGTGTAACTTGAACACGGAAGATGTTCAAAGTTGGCTTCAAGAGGAATTGGAAGAAGTATCAGGAGCCCAATCAAACATACGGTTTGCAGGTTTTTGGGGGTAAGCAGTGGTAAGTGCATCAGATGGTGTAATTCCGGCTCTATAACCATAAGCCCTGGCCGGATCTGGATACTGAATCTCTTGATCGTGACGCAAGTTACTTCAGCTTTGCTGCCCGGTGCATCGTGACTAATCCATGTACAAATCAGAGTCTTGTGTGACCAATTCTCGGTCGAGCCATCGGTGAGCACGATATGGGCCGTGCGGATATTTCGCCAAATAGGTGGTGATGGAAAGAATTTGTGTATCCCTCGTTTCGGAACGTTACGAGGAGCTTCACAGTAGACAGATGTCAACATCCTTCCATTTCATGATACCTTTGATGTGCCTGTACAGCGAACATCGGAATTAAATTTCCACAAAGATGACATGATACGTTATCCCCCATATCCCAGTCGCCATCTTCGTCTTCGTCATCCTCATCTTCATCCTCACCTTCTGACACAGGATGTCCATCTTCATCATCCTGTCCAACGTCTTGTTCTTCTTTTATCTGAAAGGGCTTCAGCACTTCATCCTGACGTTTAAACATGACAGAAATGTCTCTGCCTGCTCCCGTTTTGTCATCCGCTGCACCAACTACCATATTTGCCACACAGATGTTGAGCATCTGCAAGTTCCACCGTTGCCTCCTTTCTGGCGACAAGCGCCGTAGCAACGGTAGCAGAGCATTAAAGACGAGCTTTTCTGCGATATGTTCTATGTCATTCTTGAAGTCAAACACAAAGTTTGGTAAGGGTCCAGAACGAGAGACACGGCCATATGCCTGTCCTTGTGTTGAGTGCAGATATGCCCAAGACCTGAGTGATAAGCGCAAAGTCTTGGGTCGAGCAATCCATTTTTGTGCTCCCGGAGTGTCTGTTCCAGGCTCAATCACGAGAAGGTCTACTCTCATTCTGCGAATGAGAGAGCAAGACAGCTTGTGCAGTTCTTCTGTAATTTGTGCCATAGTATCCAGGCCCTTGTAAGTATCCTCGATACTAATCTGGCTTGGCACGTCACTGGCTTCCTTGACCTCAGTTCCGTCAACTCCGTGTAGCAGACCCCAGATCCGTATACCTACCCCCTTCTCTGCTCCGGGTCCCATTAATAGAGTCTCTATAGTTGCGGACGAGATACCAGGATGGAGGCGAACATCGGCAACGGTAACAGGGTTATCACTCAGCTCGGGGATTTCGGATATGCCTTTGCTCATGTCAGCTCCAGCATGGGTTCCTAGCGCTTGGACAGTCTTGAATCCTAGCCCGGGTATCCTTCGCAGCTTATGGGTGTCTACGAAGGCAATGACTTCATCCTCGGTAGTCGCTAGTAGTGTTGTTTGATTGCGAGGCTTATTCTTGCTACCCACAAGCTTGCTAAGCATCTTGTTAGTCGAGATACCGCAGGTGGAGGTAAATCCATATTTTTCTTCCACCTGAAGCCGCAGGAACTGGGCGAGATGGGATCCTAATACGAGGCGTAAATAAGCTGGGCTCTTTGTGTCAGGGGTTGAAGAGGCTGCGCCTTCAACACAGCCCGCGATGCTTGTTAGATCGCACTGAAAGCCCCGTTCAGGGTCATTTTTGGAAAGGAAAAAGAAAGAATTGTCCAGAAATTCTAGGTTTAGGCAGGAAATATTGTAATCAATAATATCGGTTACGTCTGTATGGTAATAAACTTGGTCAGTGTCCGTATTGGAATTTGAACTGCATACAACACACAATGACATACCCATGAATACCTCATCAAATCCTAAACGCTCGGCCTTGTTATTCCAAGAGAAAGTTTTGAAAAAGTTGAATAGTATTTTGCTCATGTCACGAAAGGGTGTGAGATCTTCACCGTCTACAAGGACGAGCTCTGGGCACTTGCGTTTGGCTTCGGAAACAGACATGAGCTTTGTGAGACCACGGGCACGAGCATTGTAGTTGCATGTTGCCAGGCAATTCTTTTGTTTAACGCCCAAAGGGAACTTTTTGAGCTCGGGTTTCTTGTTCTCAAAGACCTGCGCGTAGAAACAATCGTAATCCTTTTTCGATAGGTCAGTAAAGGCTGGAACATGGTTGTGAATGAATGGGATGACTAGAACGAACGAATTGTAGTATGATTCGGTCATCATTCCGCCGAGGCTTTTTCTTGCTCGGCGGCTCCATTCTCTCCGCTGACTGGCAGTTTGAAGAGACCGCGGGCATGTAAGTTTCAGGTTTGATGTAGACTGGACAGGAAAGGAGTAGGCAGGGGTCTAGAATTGAGACAAGACTTCCAACCAGTTGGGGTTGTAAAGGTGTAGATTCCCCCCAAAACTCCGCTTTAAAATTGCACAAGATCTGTCATGTCAGTGGACAATTGATAGGTCAATATGAAAGAAGAGGAAGAAAGAGCAGAATTTTTGTATCAAGAGCGATATTCTGAAAGCTATCACACGCTTTAACAATCATTCACGATGTTATAGTCCAGACCCTGCGTCTGCCTGCTGAGGTCGCTGCTCTCTGCAATCTGTGCCTGAGGTGTCGATGCGTCCCTGCCTGTGAAGGAAGGTATGGATGGATGTGACTTACAGTACAAACTTGCATATATTTCTAATTGACCCTATCGCCATACGATTAACCAGTTCTATCACCGCTCGAATCACGTTGACCATACAGTCCTTTCAAGGGATGCTTGTTGAGATATCAAATGTTGATATAACTTCTTTGTTATTGCATCGACTCTCCACAGGCGCATGCCCAACAAATGGCCGACACGAATTCTATATAGCGGTGGACATGCATGGAGCAAAATGACGTTGAACGCAATGCGCAAGCCAGTCAAGTATGCGATATGCTTGGTGTCATGTCAGTCATCGATCCTCCTGCAAACGCCAATACCTCCCTCACCCTTGCTTTGCGCGAAACAATAGATGCGATACTCGGCCGGACATCATAGGAATTTGGTCTGTGGCCCAGTAACTCCTACTTTGACCCGACTTCGCTTCTGAGTCGCTACCATCTTGAGTCCACCTCACTGGATCCCCCGCTGTGATCCCTGTCGCGCAAACATTACCACGCCGTTTCGACCATCCACAGTTAAGCTGTAGCCGCCCAAGCAAGTACTTGATTCGCTGCAAGAAGATTGTCTGGTCCCTCTCCAATCACATCAAATCCCAGCTTTGAAAGGCGTGCATTACGACAGACAGACGATGCTTACCGCAATTTGAGTTTGTTGTTCTGAATTGCCCTACGGTCCTTGCGAGATCGTTCTGTGAATACACTCGCCTTTGTCAGCTCTAAATGAATGTAATTTCAAAGAGCACGGCTGAGGCTTCGAAAACAAAAACTGGCCTTGTTTGAATCATGGCTTGGAACATGGCTGAGCAACGTCCCCACAAACGTTAGTTCTTTGTTCTCGGCAAACAACTATCATAGAACCATTGTCCACCTCATCTCAACTCAACATGATGAGCTTTGTTCTTGCAAGCAGAAGAAATACACACTACGACAATAGACACCGCAATCAATCATTCTTGACGAACCCACTGCTGTCAAAGGGAGGGGAACAATGACAGCCCTCTTGCATAGACGCCAGCGTGAGTGAAAGAGCCGATCTATTAGCCGCGTGATTGGACCTGGTTGGAAGCTTACCAGGATCACACTTCTGCTTGGGCGCTTGCGCCTCTAACGTTTTCCACCAAGTTGCTGTGACGGACCAACCACAGCATACCTCAGTGACATATCCTCACCCATACGGTACCCTTCCGTCAGATCAAGAGTTCCCAGGGCAGAATCCTTCTCAACCCTCCTACTTTCGCCTCTACGCCATATAGTATTATCACACTGCATGCATGGCTAGGGGCGCTTGTTTAAGTCCGAGGACTGGGTCAAAGAAAGGATGATTACCCTGGTTCTGTCTCCCCGCCCACAATTGACCCAGTGTGATGCATGTCTCAATGTCCATCATCCTATATAGACGCAATGTCCTCATTTTTGGGTTGTTTGTTCGTGTTGTTTCTGCGTTTTGACATTATATCAATTTACTGATCCCTGACGGTTCCGGTCTCTCGGTAACAGCGTCTTCGGCTAGACCTGTTCGACATTGCTTGCCTGTTGGTTCATAGACCCAGCCACCTGCAACAGTGTGAGGGCAATCTGGCAATCTGGCAATCATCTCTACTCTCGAGTGTTTGGTATATTAGTCCCCTTTGTCCATCCATCAGCCAGGTCTGGCCAGCATCATGGCCTCTTCTCAAGCTCCTCCCAAGAAGCCTCGGCTCTCCCTTCAGATCAAGACATCATGTAGCCCAGCCACACGATCATCAAGGAGTTATGCAGTTGATCCGAAGGACCCAACTGCCTTTAATACGTTATCCAATGTTTATGTCACCACCATTGAAAAAGCAACACCGTCCCTACCTGAGCCCATCACCGCCATCAACACCCTCCAGGCATTCAGTCTTGAAACTCCTGTGGAACGTCAGGATCCAAAACATAGAGTTGTCACTCCTTATGTCGCTTCTTATCCTGAGACTCCCTCATCTGATACAGCCCCGTCACCACACCCGGGGCTGGAAATCAAGTACCCCAGCACTATGACAGCTACACCTCCCCTTTCTGCTGGGCCAGTCGATTCTCACACCAACAAAGCCTTTAGTTTCTCGCCTGCTGATATATCAGCAGCTCCAGTCCATAGCCCTCACTTATATGGCGAGAAGCGCACGCTTGCTCGCCCAACATCCCTGGCGGAATTGACCACACAAGCACCCTACACACATCCCCGCTCACTTCATAGCATCTTGCGCAACTCGCCTCTTCCACCGCCTACTGCCATTCCTCCGCCTTCCCCCCGGCGGCAGTCAAGACGTCTCCAGGATAAGGCAAATCGAAGAGTGTGTTACAACAACCCTCTGACTCAGGAGATTGTGACAAATAAGTACACAAAGTCTCATATTGACTTGCTTGTGGAGGAAGCCTCACCTCACTCTCCGCCGTGCGTCCCTACGCAGCCTCAGAATGCCATTGATCTCGCTCTCGCATTCATGCCCAATGAGATTCAGGACGGCGGGCAAACCCCCGGACCTTTTGAGGATATGCGTCGCAGAATGACGGGCCTGTGTGTTCCAAGTACGCCTAGTTCGCCAATGTCTCCCGCAGGACCAAGGGGTATTTCAAAGCGGAAGAAGAAGGAAAAGAAGCGCCGTTGGGTATGGACAATCGGACAGGAAGAAGATGATGATGAGCATGTGGGAGGGTCTATCGCTGCATTGAGGGCTGAGGCGGCCAAGGTTAAGGATGCTGATGAAATCAAGACACCTGTGACCGCCATCAGGTCTCCTCCCTTCACTTTTCTCACAACACCGACACCGAGCACTGATAGTTTCGAAAGCTTGGATAGCATCCTATCCGATAACAACGATGTCGAGATGTCCGATACTAGCAGTTGTCTTACAATACCAGAAGAATCTCGGCATACCCCTGCAGAGATGGACCTGGACATCAAGACGCCAATCGCCCAGCAGAATGATAGGGAAAGCTCAGATATGCTCCTCCTGCCAGATAACAATGCCGGCGGCTCTAGTCTGAAAAGGGACTCTCCAGTGCCACCAGACATGTTGCGTACAGAATGAGCGGGCTTGGAGTAGATGGGAAATTTTGACTCTATGTACTTATTGTATTCACTGACCAGCTTTCGACGTTTGGTCGAACCGGATTGTATTATTCTTTTTAGCTTTTTGGGGAGTTGGACATCATGATACCGTACTCGTGGAGAGTACTTATGAGAAATGAATAAAGCAAATATGAACAAAGTGAATCGTGGTCTTTTTTGTAAATTTATTCGCTGTGACAAGCCTTCGGACTTGGCAGTTTTTACTTTCCTTTCATTCTTTATGCCTCACGTGACTCAGAAAAGCTCGAGAGTACAACAAGCCCAGCAGCCACTGGTTGACTCAGGGGACAGTGAAACCGGCATAGTATTGACTATACCCGAAAGTGTCATACCCAGGTACAAGACGAAGAAAGTCTTAGACAGGTACACTGCAAACTATGATCCTTCTTGAGACGCTCAATCAGAAGGGGATCAGTATCCATATTCGTCAATATTCGTAACGAAATGGAGAATGGCATTTCCTAACGTATTTCTGTTCGTATATTCAAGCAGACAACATCGGCCGACATTCCATTTCTTAGCAACAGTGTAAACAACCTACTTCATTGTGGCACATTTCACCACGGTAATCTTAAATATCCCATTTCAAACGCTCATAATAGGCAAAGTCCCAATAAAACACAACTCAGCTCTCAACAGAGAGGGCCTTGGCACCAATGAGCTTTCCATCGGCGTGCGAAATAACCCAATACTCGATTCTCGTCGAGTCTCTCGACACCTGATAAACGCGCACGTCGTTGCCCTGAGAGGCTTCGCGAACAGCCTCAATGACGTCGGTGTACTTGCCGTGAGAGTCCCAGCTCAAAGGGTCGAGGATCTGGATATCTGCCGAATCGGGAGAGGAGTGGCTGATGAGCTTGGCGAATTCGGCTGTAATCATGTTAGTTTCTGGCTTTCACATGATACGCTATTTTACTTACTCTCTGTGGGCAACCCGTTCTTGCCCTGCCACTTAAGAGACACCTCTTCGAAGGGCTCGTCTGCGTCGGAAGTGTAGACAGCCTTTTTGCATACATCGACGATGGCCTTGGGAACCTCGGCGCCGTGATCCTTTGCCTTGAAGACTGTCTTCTCTTGTGTCGAGGCGCCTGCGCCGGTATCCTGGTTCGCCTTGTTCAAGAAGGCCATGTAATCGTCGTCGTTGGACATTTTGAGGGGTCGTGAGCTGCTAAGTAGTCGCTGTGAAGGTTGGGAGAGATTTGCTGGTCGAGGAACAATATCTTGCTTACGAAGAAGAGAGCCAAGATTCAGGTTGGTGAAACGTCTAAGAGGGGTTCTGAATGACATTTGGGAGTAGAGATGTCAGGCGTCAAGACAAGCACAATTGCATGCACATGCGGGTGCAAGTTTGAAGTGCGGGGTGACGTCAGGGTCAAGATTCACAGCAGGGGTGACTCAACCAACCATGATGCTTAGATCGCCGGCAAACTGAAGATGAAGCTTGATGATTGGTAGTAGGTAAGTCAGGTAAGTGCCTATTATTAAGTTACTTGTGCCTCCTTGTTATCAGACTCCAGATATTCACAGCATGTTGTTAACGAATTCTGCATAGTGAGGGAAGTGATAGACTTCAGAAATCGCCTCGAATCATCAGTTGACGAATTCTATGTAAGGGACGGTAATGAGCACCCGTCGCAGGGAGATCAGATAGCGGTTCAAGCACATTATGAGATGAAGAAGAAAGGACAATAGTTCTGATATTTGTTCTCATGAAAAACAGACAAAGAAAAAGTTTCTGATTTTGGACTATCTCAAGACAGAGAAGCTGCAACACAACATCACAGAATTCGTTACAACAAAGAGGCATTAAAAACACAAAGTCACGAACAGTATCACGGGACGGCCAAGGTAGAGTCATATTAACATTGGGAATCTCGTTAGAATTTTTGATCACCATCCCTCTTCTAGCTGGACTTTTTTTATGCTCCATGCCAGTTCATACCTGACCCAGCCCAAACGCAAGGCGTAACGAACCAACCCTTGACACCGATGCAATGGAATGATTGGTTAAGACACAAAAAGAAACAAGCTGCCGCTTTAAGCGGAAGCAAGGTCCTTCTTGAGAGTACCCTGGTACTGCTTCTTCTCGGCAGGGGTCTGGAAAGCACCGTGTCCGAACTCGGACGAGGTGTCGATCCACTTGAGGCTGACCTTCTCGAGGGCCCTTCGGGAAGTCTGGGGGAACATGGTCTTTCGGAGGGTCATGACACGCTTCTTGACACCAGGGATGGAACCCTTAAGCATGACGAAGTCGTTGTTGACCTCACCGTAGCGGACGAAACCACCAAGACTGTGAGATGTTAGCAATTCCGTTATTAAAAACACAAAGAGCAGGAGTCACGTACGGAGTGATGGTCTTCTTGGTGACATCGATCTCAGTGGCGGCGTTGTCGTCAGCGTCGCCCTTACCAATGCGGTAGATCTTGTGGTTGACCGAGGTTCGGTGGTGGTAACCCATCTGACCGGCACGGGCAACGGTCCACTGGACGTGGGAAGGATGCCAAGCACCAATACAAGCGACCTTTCGGAGACCCTTGTGGGTCTTGCGAGGAAGCTTCTTGGTACCCCAACGGGCAGTGACACCGTTGAAACCGTGACCCTTGGTGACAGCGACGACGTCAATCATCTCGTCCTGCTCGAAGATGCTGGAGACATCAACGGGCTTCTCGAAGAGCTCCTGGCCGAAAGAGACCTTGTCGGCGATGGAACCACCGTTGACCTGGATCTCCATAAGGTGGGCCTTCTTCTGCTTGAGAGGAGTCTTTCGGATCTGGGTGTGGGCGAGGACACGGACGACGGTGCAGTACTTCTTGATGCGCTCGAGCTCGCGGGTGATGGAAGCACCGTTGTTCTCGGAGTGCTTCTTGGCGTACTTGGTGAAAGCCTTCTTCTTGGACTTGTACCAGTTCTTGTAGAATCGGCGCTTGACCTCGTCGCTCAGATGCTCGGCCCAAACGGTGGTGAGGGATCGCAGGCCTCGGGGGGTCTCGATGTAGCCAACCAGACCAACAACGATCATCTAAAAGATGTTAGCCATAGGCACATAGCCAAGCGGGCTGCATTGTTCGTACAGGTGGGGTATCGACGATAGTAACAGCCTCAACAATCTCCTTCTTGTTGGCCTTGGCGCCAGGTCGGTCGAGGTCACGGACGATGGTGGTCATACCGGCCTTGTAACCCATAGCGGCAGTCAGGTGGACGGGCTTCTTGGGGTCATCCTTGGGGAAGCTGTTGTTGATCCCAACGCGTTAGCTATTGCCATTGCTGCTGGGACGTATTGCCCAAAAGAGAAAAAAATCTCTTTTTGGCGGAACAGAAAATACTCACGACTTGACCTTTCCACGGTGACGAGCAGCGCGCTTCCTGGGCAGGTAAGCCAGGGAGCCGTGGCGGGGAGCCTCAAACTTTCGGTGCTATTCACATTGTCAGTCTCTCAAGCAAATTGAAGCCATTGTCGTCGTCGACAGGCTGCACTCACACTCATCTTGGGCGGGCTGTGCGGTTTGAGGGGGTTAGTATGAACCTGAGTTTGACAAAGCCTGGGAGAAGAAGAAGTGATAAATGAAATCAAATGTGGGCGATATTTTAAGCGAATCGTTCGAATTTCGTGGGTGGCCCGTGCGTCGGTGCATTTTTCCTGTTTTGACCCCGCTAAAGTCTTCACCGAGCGCTCACCGAAAGGGCATTCGTCCACCGAAACAGAGCCCTCATTACCATCACGTGACTCAGTCTTGGACGTCGGTAGATGGGCCATTAACAGTGGCATCAGCTTTCTCGTCAGTGTCTGTCAGATAGTGATTGCACTTGATGAATGCTCGATGAGTTGCTGATCTATATCGGCTTCTTGACCATTAAAATTCCCTTAAATCAAGTCGAAATCGCCCCTTCATCCGATTTGAGGCTTAGCGTATCAATGACAAGATTTGCAGATTTGCAGATTTTCATATTTTCACGCGTGCTACTTTAGCGCATTATCAAGTCAAATGAGAATAGAGATGAATACAACTGAGTTTTTATTGATTCGGGTTAGGAAATTAAATGTGCATAATGATCTTGTTCGCCGGTGACGTCGTAGCCAAAATAAACAACAAAAGACCATGACCCCGGCATGACCCTCGGTTTTGAATTGTCTCTCGCCTCTCCATCCGCACAAAAGAAACCCATGCCCCCGGTAGTAGAAATGGTGGTATACATGAAAAACACAAGACTAGACGGCGCAGGTAAAAAAGTCTTCAACTCATGACGAACAAGCAGCAAGTCATATTATAACTTATTCGACTTTTGGGGCGGCGGAAATTCCGTTTACACCCGCGTTAGCAGGAGTTGATGTCTTCGCGTCCCCAGCTGCGGAGCCAGGAGCAGAGCCATTAGTGGCAAGGGCAGCAGTCTTCTTCTCATCCTCCCCACTGTCGTCGTAGTCCTCGTCAACTTCCATTTTTCTGGCCGCTCTTTCGGGCTCAGAAACAGGGGCTGTGCGAACTGGAGGGGCATGCTCAAGGCTAGGCGGGCGCTCTTCCTTGGGAGTTGCCACAACTGGTGGCTTCTCGTGAACAACTCCGGACATGGGAGTTGGAGGTCCTTGCTGCATTGGAGGCAGATGGCTAGGACCAGAAGCATGACTGGGAGGGTGGTGAGCAGCATCGGAAGGATGATAGCTCTCGGGGGCATGACGAGGAGCTGATTCGGGTCGGCGAGGCTCTTCGCGACGTGGCTCTTCGGGCCGGCGAGCATCCTCAGGACGTCGGGCTTCAGACGAATTACGGCGGTAGTTGTCGCGAGGTGGTGTAGACATTCTTCGGTGACGAACGTCATCAAGGCGAACCCGGTTCTCTTCGTTGGCCTGCTTCTTGGCAGTAGATTCCTCCTCCCACTCTCGCATCCTCTTGGGTCCAACCGAAGGCGGCCTGTCATCCATCCTCTGCATAGCAGCCTCAGCCACAGCAGGCGGGGGCGGTGGTGGTGGTGGTCCGGTTGGTCCTGGGGGTCCATTCTCGTTTCCAGGGGTAGACATCTCGGGATGCTGGTTATATAGTGGAGGTGCTTGGTGTTGAGGATAGGCCGACTTAGGTGAAGGCATGCGGTTGTCGTGGACGGGTCGACCATCAGGGCGAGGGCTGTTGGTGGGTCGGAAAGGTGCCATACCGTTAGGACCATTGGAACCATTGATGTTGTTCGATGGAGGTGCTGATGCTGATGCTGAGGGCACTGCTCCAACCCAGCTAGGGTTTGCGACGCGACGCTCCGAGGGCGGGGCAGAAGGCTGAGCCTGAGGAGGAGCATGAGGCGGTTGAGAGTACTGATGGCCAGGAGGGGGAGGGGGAGTTTGGCCACGGCGTGGGCCGCCTCGGCTAGGATCGTTGTAGGGTTGACGAAGCTGCTCTTGTTGAGGGCTTGGTTGCCGCAGTGGTGGTGCTGGTCCTCCACGGAATTGCTCACCACCTCGGGCTTCATAGGGATTTGGTGGCTGAGGTGGGGGGTTGATGTTGGAGAGTCTGCCCGCCCAGTTCTCTCCTGGACCCTGTGGTGGTGGTGGTGGACCAGCAGCCGGTGGCTGTTGGGTTGATCCTCCCCATTGAGGGCCAACGGGGCCAGCCGCCTGGTAAGCTTGAGGGTGAACATCGGCGGGTTGAGGAGCAGCAGGAGGGGGGCCTCCGTTTGTGCCACCAGAGCGAAGAAGCTGTAGTCTTGCCTTAATGTGGGGGTTGTTAGGGTCAAGCTCAGCTGCTCGTTGGTAGGCATCCAAAGCATCGGTGATTTGGTTGTTGCAACTCTCATACTGTAACATGTTAACGCACGGCACGGTGCAAGTGTTTGACTTTGAAGACATACCAATGTTCCAAGATCATACCAGACCTCAGAGATGTAGGGGTTTAGTCTGATAGCTCTGGAGTAGGCATCGAGAGCATCTCTGTACTGGTTGATTTGGTAGTAGAGTACACCAATAGAGCACCAGAAGGTCGGGTTCTTTCCATCTCTGTACACGGCTTGCTGGTATGCCTCATAGGCCTTAGGATACTTTTGTTGAGACATGTAGCACCGACCTAGGAGATACCAACTCTGCGCATCCTGATTATCTAATCCATGTGTTAGTATAATCACTGATGGGTGGATTCGACCGATGCATCGTACCTGCGTTGACCGATTTCTCCAAATACTGAATTGCGCGATCTTGGCTCTCATACGTGTTGCTTTGCTGGTGATGTAGCCATCCAAGCTGTTGAAGAACCTTGGCGTGGTTCGGGGAGTGGTCCAGCACGCGCTGGTAAGCCGCCTTGGCACTATCGAACTAGGTTCGGATTAGATATATACAGCAGGGCAGCGACCAAAACCGTTTCTTGCTTACGTCTTTTTGTTGTTCATGGACGTGGCCAATTTGAAACCAAATATCCTCTTGAGTCAAGGGTCCGGGAGGAGAGTTGACGATGTATTTAAAACACTAAAGGTGTGAGCCACGCGCATCAAAAGTGGGCACGAGACAAGGAAACTTACATCTAGACTTTGATTCCACTTGTTTTGTTGCTTGTATATTATGCCGAGTCGGAAGTAAATCTCGTTGGCCTTTTCGAAATCGGGTTGGATATTCATCACTTGAGAGAAAGCCTCCTCGGCATAATCGTAACTTCCATAGCGATCATACAATATACCAATACCATACCAAAGCATCGGGTCCTAAGTTATGCGATCAGTGACTGCTTTCTCCCTGATAGAGATATATGTAATCATCCTTACCTTGGGGTCCCTCAGGTTTACCAATGCCTGTTGATAAGCGTCGTAGGCCTTCTGCAGATTTTCTGTCATCAAGTAACAGTGTCCTAAAATTCTAGTCAGTGGTGCGTCGTCGCATCAAGTCAATACACATACCTAGATTGCCCCAGGCTTCACCGTTATTCTGGTCCAGCTGTACTATGGCGCGGAAGAACTCTAACGCCTTCTCGAAAGCTTCGCGACCCTTGAGCAAAACACCAATTGCGTTCATGGCCTGTGTCGAATTCGGGTTGGCCTGAAGCGCGCGCTCGTAAGCCTGCATGGCCTCGTCTGGGTTGCGCAGGACTTCAGAATAGCTCCCTAAATTCATGTCAGTTCATGTTGGTTTCCGAACGCGACGCGACAACCAACCTATCTGCAACCAAACAGCCTCGTTCATGGCAGCGATCTGATGTGACGGCGCAAAGTGTGCGGGCTGAACTCCGGGTGGAGGAGGTGGTGGAGGTGGAGGCACCTGGCCTTGATGTTGCTGCATTTGCATCATCGTTGGCGACGCGTGATGGTTCGCCATGTTGGTCGGCACTTGAAGCGGTGATGGAGCTGCTACAGCAGGGGGGGTTCAACAGCCGATGTGCGACAGACGCGAAGTCGAATTAATAGCAGAGGCCTTGAGCGCTTCGCAGTCGTGAATCAGAAGCTGAGCGACAGCTGCAGTTGCTGCTGCTCGAGGGTTCGTGATGGGTTGATGAAAACGGTCACTGCACCAGCCGACCCGACGAGTAACAAGGGCGAGATGGCGAAATAAAACGGCGACGACAGAGCCGCAGCTAATGATGGGGCGACGAAATAACAAGCTTATGCAGGGAATGGTCAATTCGAGGCGTAAAGGTTGTTAGTGGTTTGGAGATGAGATACAAGACAAACCCAAGGCGCGACGGATGAGGCCTTTCGCGGGCATGGAATGCGTTGCAGGTGAAGAAAGTGAGGAGTACAGACAGGATGTGATGGGATGGGGAGAAAGGACGTGAAAGCAAACCAAACCGATTGATCCAAACTCACCTAACCCACGAGTAGCGGGCATATTAAGCGCACGGCCGGCGTAGAGTGGAATGGGGCATAAAACCCACCCACACTGACTGGACTCTAACACTCCCACGCCCCACTCCAACTCAACGCACGCGCTCAAGGTTAACTCACACCTCAGACTCAGACTCTCAGTTTCCGATGCTGTACCCGGCAAATCACACCCTCCACTGGGGCTACGCTACAGGGCAGGACAGGACAGGGCAACCTTTACTGGTGGCGGCGGATTACAGGCACGTCCCACATCAGGTACGTACATGCCCTGCTCTGCTCTGCCCTGCCCTGGGTCTCCCTCCATGTCCTGGCCGGGCTGCACCTAAGCACCTTGCAGTTCCATTAAGGTAAAGTCTGTCTGTATGAGATAATTATGGAGCATCGAGGTCCCTGTCTTCCAGTGCAGTCTGGCATCTGCGACGGATCAGTGGCGCGTTCCGCAAGCTTCAACAGAAGGGGGCATTCAGAGCCTCCCCTCCGCCCCAAAGCTCGCAGGCAACTCTACAGTGCCAGTGATCGACGAGTTGAATCGGTTATGAGATTCTAGGTTTCGCTATGTTGAATTAATTATCTTATTTACTCGGTTTCGGTTACCGTCCCAAGCATTCATCCATTCATCCATCCTCTCTTATTTTTCGTCCGCGAAAATAAGAAAAGCATCTAACAGTCTCACGCATCCTCTTCGCTGTTCATACCATATTGTTCAGCCTCTTGCATCGCGGCTGGCTACAACACTTTCTGATGTACTTTGACGCTGATCGCAGAGGAGGCGGATGAACAAACGTCATAAAGAGGGTTCAGTGTGCCAAAAGGCTACTGTACCCATTAATAACGCTTCGTTTAGTCGAGCTGTCAGGGCGGTAGACAGCTCTGCTCCTGTCCTGTGACAGAGCTAGAATTTTGGTGCTGTCAGATGTTGCAGCATGCGTGGAACTGACAGAAGGGCTGTCAACAAATATGCCAGCAGCAACTTGACAAAAAGTGAGCAAAGTCACGCACGCACGCACTGATGCTGCGGTGGTGTGGTGTTCATCTCGGGGGTGCCAAGCGAAACGATACCGATTAAATCCAGCAACGCACGCACGTCCCGCATCTCTGTGTGGCGCATCTGAAATGTGTGTGCCAAGATGCTCGCCGAGGTACGTACTGTGATGGGTGATGCTGTCCTGTCAGGGTATGACAACTGAGGTTAGGGATGGAGGTGAGACAGCGGCAGCAGTTAAACGCAACAGAAAACTCGATCTACATTTACTGTCCCTGATAGGAGCAGCCACGAGGTCAGGGAAATGTCCCTTTCGGATGATAACAAGAAGCGACATTGAGCAGGTAATTAAGCAGGCAGTGATATCGCTAGACCATGTGGAAAAGAGTGTTGTATGAAGGAGATCCATAAGGAGTAAGCACATATATACGTGATATGATCAAGTACCTACCTATGTATCAGATACAGATTAACGAGAAATAGTGACCAGGAGATATGATGGGGACATGGAACAAACGAGCTGTGCGACTACGGCACAATCCCCGTTGAGAGATGATGATGATGATGCACCCAGAAGGGAGGAGGCTGGCTGGTAGGCTGGTAGGCTCGATGACACTTGTGGCTCTCCAGATCGAGGCGGTGGTGGCTCGACCAGGAAACAGGAATGGTAAATATTTTCACCGCTCGCCGGAGTCGCCGCTAAGCTGTTCCGGAAACCATCCACGTGTTTCGGGTCATTCTCTGTACAGTCAGCAATCAGAGCCAAAGCCAAAGCCAAAGCCAAAACAAGCCGAGTCCATGCCACGCTCCGAAACGGCCTGGCCCTGGTAAGTGGGAGGGGAAGGGGGGGGGAACCATCATCGCCCTAGACCATCTCAGAGAAACAAACGAGCGAGCGACCGAGCGGGAAGGGAAAAGGGGGTTCCCGAGCCCAAGTCAAAGGTAGCATTTATAGCGCCATTCCATTGCCCTGTCACCTTCTGACGGGAACTTTTACAATGACCTAACTACACCTACGAACCTGTCCTAAACTAAAACAACAACCAACACTATGTAATGTGACATAATGTGATGCGATGAGAAAGCTGGTCTTTGTTTAATTGCTTAACTGATCACAGCCTGCCGCGCCAGTTATACACAGTCATTGCACGTACTTACAACCTTATCCGAGATTAGGTTCTCTCCGCTGCAGTCTTATAGGCCAATGTTGTCAGTTAAGATGGATAGGATTCGGCTACATGCCGTTACAATAAGAAATTGATTTCAATCGATAACAATTTTAGCAAATAGGCATGGGGTTTGTCTGGGAGGTTTCGAAGCTCGGCAGTCAGTTCAAGTCTATCCATGGGAAAATCCCAACAGCCCTCGTCACAAAAAACCAAAGCCAAAAGGCTCACGTATTAACCTAGCATCACGGGATTTCCTAGGGTCGAAGGAAAAAGAAAAGAAGGCCAATGCGGTCCGTCGTAATGGTTCAGCCGCACGCGCAGGGCGGGCGTTGCTAAAAAGGGGAACAGTCAAAGTGCTTGGTGCTTGGGTTGGATTACACTCCTCTGCCTGGCTGGGCTGGCTAGCCCGAAACAAGAGGGAACTGGACAGATACTGTAGAAACCAATCGGTACACGCACAGCTTCTCCGCTACCTTTATGTGTTCGGATTAGGTGAGGTGATGCAATTCACTGCAGCGCGCTTGTTGGTGTACGGTGGGCGGTCTGGGGATGAACCCGAGAAGCCTTGTTGGAATACAAAGGTTTATTCAAAGAGATGGTATTACAAAGTTAAAGGTAATAATGGTTATTAGAGAGGCTTTTTCTTGTTATGTTGGTCATTTCGTAGAATGAGTGAGTGACCTTGCATAGCAGCCAACTGGGAATGACAACAACAATATCCGTAGTTCAAAACGATATGGTCCCATATAGTGGGATGGACGATTTATTTTAGTGACCAGCAGAAAAGAGAAGGTAGCAAAGAGGTCGGCCCAGAGTAGGATAGCTAGGTGAGGCTCGTTTATTGGCAAAATGAACCCAGGGTATGTATCTAGGTATCCACGGGTAGCAAAATAATTCAAGTGATAGGATCAACAATGGGTCCCTGTCTCCGGTCTTTAGACCAGGTCAGGGCTTGTCTCTAGTCCAACTAAGTTGGGGCTGTCTGAGCTTGGGCTGGGCGTGATGATGCAGATGGGGGACGGGAGATGACAAGAAAAGGTGGGGTGTCTTAACAAGAAGGGGTGAGGTGAGAGACAGCTTCCCTGGGGGAAAGAAAAGAGGAGGGGGGCGTGTGTCTTGTAGGTTTGCCGGGGGTTAAAGAAGCAGAAGCCAGAAGCTGTGCAGTGGAGAAAAAAATGGGAACAAGAGATGATGATGATGGATGGTGCGTCAGTTGGCCTGCAGTGTTTTTTCTCCTCCTTTCGCCTGCCTGGGGGAATGGAATTGAAAAAACAGGGGTTGGGAGGAACGGTTAGGTAAGACATTCACAACTGTACTCTTTCTTGCAGATCTCAACTGGAGCTCACTGCATTCAACGAGTCTGGCAGTTGGTTAGAATTGAGGCTTTTGCCTGTGGCTTGGATGTTCTATGGTGGGCAGGTACTGTAATTGATAGTTTATTTCCATCAAGACCAACCAAAGCTCATGGTAAAAAGTCAGCAACTCATAGAGAGCTTCTAGTACTAACCTAATAGAGACCTATCACTCACCTGTGCCGTCTAGCAGGGGAGTCCATTGATGCCCTCAATGTTATCCATTCCAAGATACAAACAATTACAGGCCTCACTATCTCCTGTCTTCAAGAGGAAGATGTTGTTAATTATAGCATTGAATAACGACTGTGGCCAAATGAGCATGTTTCCCCAACAAACAAACCATGTTGTATACACCTTGAAGCTTAACTTAGCTTAGGTCAACTAACAAATTTCCTACCATATTGTTACTGTTAGAAGTCGAAATAATAAGAAGTGACGACCATTCCAGGCGGATGATGGGTTCTCTGAGATATAATATGTACATGATCTCAAAGGCACCCCAGCTCGCGCAGCACCAGGTAAATGTCAACATCGTAGTTTTCGCACAACCTCATTACACCACATGCGCTTTTTTACATGCGGTGTAACTATATGCCGATTACTACCACGTACATACAGTACATAAGGTATCCAAACGAGCCAGATCCCATACTGCGTGGGATCATATCGGACTGGGAGCTGTGTGACACAACACACAAAGGTGTTATGATGGTCAAGCAACTCTATCGATAATGTTAGTCGCCGGGTAGCAAGAATCTCAGGCTGCTTGCTACTATGTTCGTAGCCAAATAGCGAGAAACTCTTGGAGATATCAGAGTCGAGGGCTATATAATAGCACAGCATGTAGTGGTGAGCTATATCTCCTCAAGCAAGGCTACTTCAATTAAGCAAGCACCTTGCAGCTAGAAAGCTCGTACTGCCGTTCTCCGAACGTTGTACGGCTACCATGATAGTGATAGTGACACGAGCGCTTTCTGCATGTCATCGCGATCTTCTGGGCTGTCCATACCGAAGAGCGTTTGCCGATGGAGGGATCTACAGTACGTATAGACAGGCAGACAGACAGACAGACACCTGTACCCGTACAGGGTAGAGTACGTACATATGTACAGCGCTACAACCTCCAGTTTCTGCACACCCCCGTAAAGATGGCTTGGAACAGCTCCAGACCAACCCTGCATGCACTGTGCCGCGCGCGCTACACCATTACAACGCTCATCAATGCAGATTATAGTCTGCTACACTTCGTTTTTTTCCTTTCTTTTTCCTTTTTCTTTTTCTGGTTTGTTGTCTGCGCTTCGTATCTTGTGAGTCCAATCCTTAGCAGGAGTGCTACCGCGAATTGCACCATCTTGGCATGTGTCAGATTTGACACCTAGAGTTCTGCGGATGTCCCGTCACCAGTTCATAATGGCGAGCACCGTATCAATCTTTTCCCATGACAGAAATAAACATATCGCGTCGACTGAGACGGAGTCAAGTCGCTCCGGCCCGGACCTCCGTAGGCCACTCGTTAACCGGAAATATTGGCCAAGATTGGTTGCAGATGTGGACCTTTGAATTGGCAGCTGAAGGATAGAGGTTCTTGGCTCTTCAAGGACAAGAACCAAAGAGAAGAAAAGTAAACAAATATTATGTCTTCAACAGAAGCTAACGTTTCAAATAATGATCGATTAATAAGTGACAGCACTTACAGTATAGTCTGGCTCATGGTCACAGCTCCAATATTTACCTCGCTACGGATACATTTACGTAGCTGTTCGTTGGTTTGCTTGAGCCCTGCAGGACACGGGGGTGAACTGCAGGGAAAGCAGGCAGAGGAGACCGTTTATTTCAAGCCGGGTCGCCCAGGATCTGTTTACATAGTATCATCTCTCCACTCATAGATCGCGCCAGCTATGTACTTTTCTTAGACCGAGCCTCTACCCCTGGTCCCGTTCGTCCCCCAACATCCAATTCCACGCATTTTGTGGTACTTGCTACACACGAAGGTACTCTGAATAGAAGGACTCGAGTGCCTGTGAGTGTTTGATGATGCTGAATTTTCCTCTGACTTGATTACGTGGACAGATCAATACCAAATGGTCCTAGATCCGTTTATTACCGACTCAGCTCCAGAACTCTCCAAGGATAAGGGGTCCGCTGCGGCTAACGCAAACTTGACGACCCGATGGAATTAGGGAATCAATTCCACAAGACAACTACCGGCCCACTGCGAGATGAGGGTCGTGTCCATCGTCGATACATAGTATGTACTTTCTGTATGTACGTACCTCCTAATGATTAGAGTGGACGTCAGGGAGCGCACTAGCACTAGCATTAGAGCACCTAATCTCTTCAACCCTTGAGGTTCAACGTAGGCATGCAGAGTCATGTGACCTTCACTGCAACACGAACACACATAACATCTTACTTGCTTTGCTATTCATATCGTAGCCTACCTGCCTATATCTGAAACAAACATATTGTTATTTCCACTAATAAATGGTAATGTATTTCTGAACTTACTTGTTGTTACTTGGCACGCTTGGTTGAACGAATTCAGCTGAGCCAAGAGAAATCTGACTAAAGGGCAACAACACTTCGTTAGTCATACTAATCCCCAAGACTCAGTTCTTCTAGAATAATATTCGATAAGGTTTCAGTTTAGCGCAGTCAAATCGCTTGCTATGCCGGGCCATTGCCCGCTTGAGACAGTGACAGTCTGTCCCTGGAACAAGTCTGTTATCATCCCGTCCTGGATTAGCAGGGTCTCATATCGCCAACTGCTGTGGCATCAAGGGTCGATCACATTCCGATCACGAATACCAAGTCCTACATAAATATCACGCGCCACAATCAATTGTTACTCGAGTGTCCCTCGACTCAGGATGGCAGAAACTCCCTGGCTAGCTGGTTCTAAAGCAGCCACACACAGCGCAGCACAATACCATGCCAGGGAAAACCAGACCCCCTTGCCTCACTCTGTTGCACATACACCAAGTGAAGAGCGCATACCGTCTGCCTGTCTCACCTGCAAGCAAAGCCGCCTGGCCACAGTCATACTGACTTGGTGCCGTGTTCCACAGTCGTGGAATAGACAGTTGCGATTATTCTGAGACTGGAGAGGGGGAGCAGGTATGGTGTGGTGTCGTGAAACGTGGCCATCGACCCGTTTACTGGACGAGATGCTGGCATTCTATCTAATTGTGAATTTCTCTATTAACAATACGGTAAGTAGCCCTTTTGATGAGCGTTGATTGGCGCCGACGACTTGGTGGCCAATCTCGAATTGCATCGGATTAGTATGGTAAGAGGTTTTCGCTGGCACTTGGTTCTCGCAGAATTCTAGTTTTCAACCCAGTGGCACATGGAAAATGGCATTTCGAATTATGTCTTCAACTAAGAACATATGACATCCAACTTCTCATGAGTACAGCGCAACTATTATGGGCTCTGCTGCAGTTTACTACAGAGTTGCGTGCTCACTCTTAAAGGCGTGTTGTCTCGAGCAGAACGATGGCTTTTGATAACGTATTTGTATCAGATCATCAAATAATTCTTCGGGGCTTATATGAGGACGATTTGGTCTTCAGGGCCAGAGGAAGGGCTGCGCTACTTATGTACTGGCAGTATGTAGAGAAGCAAGTCGATGAGATAGAAAGCTTCTGACAAAGAGCCCGAGAACTGCCCATCTCATCGATCATACTTGTAACACTTACATAGTTCGCGTCAGTACCTTCGCAAATGAAGACAGGATAAATACACGTTTTAATGGTGGTCTGGACCAACAATCCGAAAAGTCATGGGTCAAACCGCGCTCAAAGAAAATCTCTATTGTAAAGCATCTTATTGGTAACTATTCCTCTAACTTGAGTTCATGTTGATGGGACTGTTAGTTTTGTATATTGAAATTTGCTGTAACCACCTTCGCATCTCTCCTGTTTACTCTTAAAAAGAGAGCCTTGCACTTCCAAACTAGAGATGCGTCACTCAAGCATTACGAAACCCGCCTTTAACTTTATCAACGACACGAGAAGTCGACCTTCCTAAGAAAGAACAAAAAAGAAGAGCATCATCACCACAAGTTGCAAAAGTGAATGTCGGTGGAGAGGCTCGAACTCTCGACCTTTGGATTACCCTGGTTTCTAACCAAGTCATACTTTGTCGAAAACGATCGAACAATATGAGACCAACGCTCTAACCAACTGAGCCACACCGACATTTGTCATCAGAATAAATCCGATTTCTCAGTAGCAGGCGGGATGAATTTGAAAGTTAAAAAGGTTTCGCGACAAATGCCTTGCCGGGTACTTTGCCGATCACAGTCTATCCAATTGATATCGGGTTAATTAGCTGTGAAATAAGACCCATCTCAACCACGTCAATTTGATAAATCACGTTTCGATTCGTTCAAAAAGGAAGAGTATCTGCAATAAGAAATAAAACAATACCTTGCTTGAGTCATTTATTGAATAGTAGCCTTGCCTACTGGGTTCCAGAAAAGTTGGCCTCGGACATTTAGGATATAAAAATAAACAGGCTAAAAGGTGAAGCCCAAGTAGCATAAACTGGCCTACTTATTTCGTCCCTTATGCTCCTAGCAGCCAATTTTCTGATACCCTAATGCCTGCCTTTGCAATTGATGTTGTGGCTGTGTGGCTAACTTGGACAGTCTGCTGTGGCGATGTTCTCCACGGTTTTCTTGAGTGGGACTTCGGAGAATATCACCACATAAAAAATCATGATCGCCATCAACAAATCTGGCACAACAGCAAAAGGAAATGTCGGTGGAGAGGCTCGAACTCTCGACCTTTGGATTACCCCGGTGTTTAATCAAGTCAAGTCAAACTGAGAACAGATGTACTATGAGACCAACGCTCTAACCAACTGAGCCACACCGACATCGCTGAGTGAGCTAGTAGCCCATTTTGATAGGGGAGGGCGAATCTAAGAGTTTACAAGAAGAAACTTCTCTTGGCAAACCCGAGGAAAATGAGATATTTGATGATTTATTTATGGTCATATGGGCATCAGGCGACGACTCGAGAAATCTTGGAACTCTATTTCTTCTATATCTAGACGTCGTCTCTTCACGCGGGCAGCTTCGTGTTGAAGTTGGAGAAACGTGATCGGTTTTTGCGGGAGGTCTCGCCGCGAGCATCATCAAAACACCGGGTGAATTCGTCAATATATAGACGGAGTTTTGTCGTATTTCGGTATTCCAAAATATTTCGGAATTCACAGAGATCATGTTTGGGTGCTGGTTTGACGGATGATGGAGGTGATTCGGGTGGTATGGGGAATGAAAGTTGCAAAGTGGTTGTTGAGTCACTTTGAGCCACTTAGAAACAAACAATCGTTCGATGTTCAATGTATGAACAGTACCTTGCCTTACTAGTGGGTCCTTCTAGTTAATTGACCCAGCATGACCTACGATTCATACAATCGAAATATTGGCTATACTGTAGAACTTAGATCAATTGGACTGAAAGGTTCAAGAGTCATTGGAAAATAAAAAGAGGCAAAAAAGGAACAAGATCATGTTCCATGAATCGGTCTTCAGGGTAGCACCACACTGTCCCAGCTCAGTCAATGAGTGGAGATGAGGCCAATGACGAGCATGGATCCACGGAAGAATGGATACCTAGACTCATAGAGTTTTAGCACGTTATTACAGAACCACCAATGAAAGTACCCCGCACCTCCAAAAATCGCAACCTTGACCCCGCCAACTCACCCTCATTCACCCTTTGAGGCTCAGGCTAAGGTTGCTTCTCGGCACAGGTGAGCTTTTTTGCCGCAGCCGCTAGGTTTCCTTAGGTACCCTTAGCTCCTCCCTTGTACCTTCTGGTGGCCGTCTTCGGAACCCGTACAGCAACAGAAAGGCAAAATTTTCTTTGGTTGATCACTCCGGGAAAGAGGGACGTTGACAGTCAGCCCAGCCCAGCTACTACTTCTATCCGTTCCCTCCCACATGCTTTTCCCTTTCCCTCTTCTTCCTCACTCACTCATTCACCTCTAAAGGAACATATCACCTGTTTGTTTCTTATCACATATACACCAAACAAACTTCACAATGTCTCCCACAAACGCCGAGTATGCGCTCTCCGAGTCGCACAAGGAGGTAAGCTCCCCTGCCATCGCCCGTCGAGGGCATTTCCAGATCCATTGACTCACACTTGTTCAGATGCTCGAGAAGTCTCTCCTCGACTCCGACCCCGAGGTCGCTTCCATCATGGTACGTTGTTCTCAATCGAGTGCCTTGAACCTCTAGCAGTCACTTACACCCACCACAGAAGGATGAGATCCAGCGCCAACGCGAGTCCATCGTCCTCATCGCCTCCGAGAACATCACCTCCCGTGCCGTCTTTGATGCTCTTGGTTCCCCCATGTCCAACAAGTACTCCGAGGGTTACCCCGGTGCTCGTTACTATGGTGGCAACCAGCACATCGACCAGATCGAGCTTCTCTGCCAGCGTCGTGCCCTTGAGGCCTTCCACCTCGACTCTGAGAAGTGGGGTGTCAACGTCCAGTGCCTTTCTGGATCTCCCGCCAACCTCCAGGTCTACCAGGCTATCATGCCTCCTCACGGTCGTCTGATGGGTCTTGACCTCCCCCACGGTGGCCATCTTAGCCACGGCTACCAGACCCCCGCCAAGAAGTGAGTTTGCAGAGCCGACTTCAGTCATAGCCTCAAATGCACAGTATGCTAACCATCAACATCAGGATCTCTGCTGTCTCCACTTACTTCGAGACCATGCCCTACCGTGTCGACCTTGACACCGGTATCATTGACTACGACACCCTCCAGAAGAACGCCATCCTCTACCGCCCCAAGGTCCTGGTTGCCGGTACCTCCGCCTACTGTCGTCTCATCGACTACGAGCGCATGCGCAAGATCGCCGACTCTGTCGGTGCTTACCTCGTTGTCGATATGGCTCACATCTCTGGCCTTATCGCCGCTGAGGTCATCCCCACCCCCTTCAAGTATGCCGATATCGTCACCACTACCACCCACAAGTCCCTCCGTGGTCCCCGCGGTGCCATGATCTTCTTCCGCAAGGGTGTTCGCTCCGTCGATGCCAAGACCGGCAAGGAGACCCTCTACGACCTTGAGAACCCCATCAACTTCTCTGTTTTCCCTGGTCACCAGGGTGGTCCTCACAACCACACCATCACTGCCCTGGCTGTTGCCCTGAAGCAGGCCGCCAGCCCCGACTTCAAGTCCTACCAGGAGAAGGTTGTTTCCAACGCCAAGACTCTGGAGAACACCTTCAAGGCTCTCGGCCACAAGCTCGTCTCTGACGGCACTGACAGCCACATGGTCCTTGTCGATCTTCGCCAGCACAACCTTGACGGTGCCCGTGTTGAGGCTGTCCTTGAGCAGATCAACATTGCCTGCAACAAGAACTCTATCCCTGGTGACAAGTCTGCCCTCACCCCTTGCGGTATCCGCATCGGTACTCCCGCCATGACTTCTCGTGGTTTCGGTGAGAAGGAGTTCGAGCGTGTCGCCAAGTACATCGACGAGGCCATCAAGATTTGCAAGGAGGAGCAAGCTGCTCTCCCCAAGGAGGCTAACAAGCTCAAGGACTTCAAGGCCCGTGTCGCCAGCGGCGAGGTCCAGAAAATCAACGACTACCGAAAGGAGATTGCCTCCTGGTGCAATGCCTTCCCTCTCCCCGTTGAGGGTTGGCGTTTGGACGCCAGCATCTAAGATGTTCGGCACTAGATTTTACTGCTCTTACAAAGGCTATCCATCTCTCAACATGATGTGATACCTTAGTATTGACACGCATTTAACATGGATGAGGCAAATGGCGAAACGTTCAACAAGCATGCATTTCATCACGGCGCAAATACCTAGTTTTGTTTTTTGGTAAAGGGATTTTATTTCAGATCGGGATATGTGAGCATCCTTCAACAAGATGGATCCGCTGGAAAAAGATGGTGTGGGAGTTAGGTTACTTTATGATATCAAGAAGATCATTTAATCTTCTCTCTGGCTTTTTCGATATTATATCCGTGTGGTATGGTGTTGAGATAAGACAGAAACAGCACTCCGTTAGGGGGTAGCAGACAGTTAAAATATAACCACTGGTTAAATGTCTGAAATGATTTCGTTCCTTGCCTCTGCGTTGTATAAATTGAATCTCTAATCACACTCAATCCGGACTTCTATCACGTATTTGGATCAATGTTTCTGAACCATGGGTTATTGTTCAAAGCTTTATTACTTTGCCTACATGCTCTGATAGTAAGCACATTCGCCCATGCTGTGAACCTCCGTATTGAAAATCGAATCGCCCAACAATCGACCGTTTCCGTATTTGCTGCTTCCCAATCGTCTGTCCCATTCCTATCCCAGCAATCCAAGCACCGACCATCTCATCCATCACAGTTCGTCTTCCCATTCATCCATCACATCGCGTCTAAAGAAATCAAGAAAAATAATACTAATAAGGCAGTCCATATATACGAAGCACAACATCCTTCCAGGATCCATCCCAATTGCCAGAGAGACAAGCTTTTAACCCACCAACTGATTGTGCCTCAATTCATATTGCCAATCCCGTGAGAGCCCTTCCGTACGCCGACTAATCATTGTGAAAGCCATTCCACCCACATGCCTGTCTGCTTTTGATTTGTCCAAATCAACCCACGATGAATAAGCCTGCTCGCATGTTACAACGTGTGATGGAGACTGGTGTAGTCGTGCGAAGCGGTCTTGGCTATGTCATGTATTGTGCATGTAAACGCTGTGGCAACCCAGAGCTCCAAGATGAGGAAGAAGGATGAGCCAGGAACGCCGTGAACAGATGGTTTATTGAGTAATTACTCATATGCAAAGTAAAGGGTAAGTAAAAACAAAACAAAAACCAAAGACCATCTGCTGCGGCCATTGTAAGGAGTTCGCGAGGGTATGAGAAAAGACGAAAGGACTTCGAGTATAGTTGTAAGAAAAAAAGTAACACAGGATTTATATAAATATGAAAGTTCCCGAGACACGGCTTGAGATTTCCTGAGATTTGTTGTCGTTTCCAGGCATCGCATTGAGCGAAACCGGTTATTAACAGAAGTGTGTCTTTGTTCAAGTAATGGGGATGAGGCTCTGTAATGGTTATCCACCGAATTCGTATACGACATTACCAGAATCGTTGCTTGGCCTACTGAGCAATGCTTTCTGGGCTCATCATGCCGATGGTGTCGTCCTTGTCAGTTTGGCTGGCGTTACCCTGACTTTGCATGCTATCTCGCCGTTCCATACTAGGAGCCAGAGCGATGATTGCAGGATTGGGTACTGGGCCAGTCGTGCTGGTCATGGACTTCTTCTTGCCAGGTGGAGCATTGGCCCCCTTTTCAGGTGATGCGTTTGCGTTGGCTCTGGCCTCTGCAGCAGCAGCGTCCATCTTCTTTTTCTTCTTTGCAAGAGCCAACTGCTCCTTAGGGGAACGCTTTTGAGCGGTAACAATCTTTCCACTGGCACCCAAGCGAGGACGAGGCTTCTTTTGCTTTGTAGGCAGGTCTTCATCCTCCACAAGGGGCTGATCGCCATTAGCGTGCAGCTTAGCCAGGAAGAAGTTCTTGACCAGGCCAACTTGCTCCTGGATGTTCTCCTTGGTAACTGGATCCGAAACTGACAGGGGCTCGAAAAGATCAGTGGCTGCTTCGCCAGCTGTCTGTGTCTGCATCTGGTGAATATTGCGGACTCTGGTTTGCAGAAGATGCAAGGGCACAGAGATCATATCAAGTCCCATCTCCTTATCCAGACCCAAAGCTCGGAAACCAAAGAAGTCTTCGCCGAGATCCTCAGCAAAGTCACCACTGACGAATTGCTCACTGCCATCTTTGAAAGCTCCAACCCCATCGACTCCAGCGTCTTGGGATAAAGCAGGTCGTAATAGGTCTGTAAGATGCAGCTTCATTCTTTCGTGCAGACCATCCAGCTTGGCACCAAGTCGATCAATGTCATCCTTGGCGTACAGTTCCAGTGAGCTGATATCATGTCCGTTCTCGTCCAAGGTATGTAGGATAACTTCTTCAGGAGTAAATCTGGGCTGGAACCTAGACCCTTCCGCATTTGTGGGCGCCGCCTTCTTTTCGGATTCGTTGTATACGTTGAAAGTTCGAACCAGCTTTTGGAAATAATCGGCCGCAATGCCTGTGAAGGCATCCATGGCCGAAGGTTGAAGCTCTTCAAATCCGGTGTGATATAGTACCTTGGCAATAGACCGCTTGAGAGCGTCTTGGCACGCTTCAGCTGCCATTACAGGACCATCATCAGCAATAAAATGTGGCTCTATATCCTGTTCCACAAAAGGATCGGAATTTGACTTGGGGAACTGGTTTGTATACACCTAATTACGTCAGTACACAATCACGTCGAATTGGAGTGCTGTCTTACCTGAGTTTGAACTTGCATTTGCTTGATGACCGAGATTCTGGTCGCAAGTTTCCTAGTCTCTTGAATTTGATGTATGTTTTCGTCCATCTTCTTTGTGAAACGGCCCGGTGGTGCTACAAATGTTCCCGGTGGTACCAACCGAAGGAACTCCTCGTGCTGGTTGATAACTTGCCCCTCATTGTCTTCGACCCATTGGAGCTTTGGGTGAATGTCGGGGATGTTGCTCAGGGTGTCGTAATAATCAGGGATCACCTTGGCAGCCTCTTCTTCGATCTCCTCTGCCAAAGTCTCAGTTGGTTTCACTGCTGGATCGTCCGAGGCAACAGTTGTTGAATTCGTCAGAGCGTGGGTGATGATGCCCTCTGCCTCTGCCTCTCGCTGCCGTTTCAGAAACCGGCGCATGCCGGCTTTTGTTCGAACAAGAGCAGGGGCTTCTGTGTTAAATTTGTTGTCCTTGAAGAGTTGAAAGCGCTCTTTGGCTACCAGTGCTCGATCCTTCTTTGTGGTTTGTTTCCAGACCTTGTACTCTTCATCCTCAAATGCCTGCTCGGCAGCTTCACCGAACGCCGAGTTGAGTGCCAAACCATTGATGCTAGGCCCATCGATGTCCATGACATCAGCATTGCTTCCAATTCCAGAATGGCCGTTGAGACCCAATGGTGTAGTCGATCCTCCGATAGGTGGAGTCCCGAAGCCATTGCTTCCATCCACCTCCGAGCCCTCACGAACTTTCCCCAAGAGTCCGTTCACTTGTAGTATTGGCTTCTGGTCGATTGCTGGCGTGTCCTCCTTTTGGTCATTTGGCGCCTTCCGCGCTTTACTTGTGCCCTTTGCACCAGCTTTGCGACCCCGCGAAGACATAATGGGTTCGTCATCAGAATCTTCGCCACCGTCATCTTCTCCCCCATTTTGTTTTCGCCTTTCTTCAGCTTCGACTTCGGCCCGAGAACGGATAGCAAGGTCAGGGATGAGTGGAATGAGCTTCTCTGCCTCTTTTCTCATTCCGTTTGCCATCCGTCGTAGGGGGTGGTTCATATCCTCATTGTACCTAAGGCAATTGTCCCAGATCAAGTTCAGATCTACGACGAAATCCGTTTTGGACTTGTAAGTCAGACTCTTCAGCTTCTTTGTCATAGTACCAAGATCCATGGGGTTTTGAATGACTGAAAAATGTTAGTCTCAACAGCGATATGATATTTTTCCTGGTATCTTACGGTTGTAGTAGTTAGGGGCGTCCCTCTTGTTGACTCTTGTCAAGAAGGGAGTGGAATATTCGGTATGCGCCTTGAGCTCTGTCAAGACCTTTTCCAACGCTTCATACAATTCTTCTTGATTCACGTTCTCCTCACTCGCCCATTTGCTCCTGTTCTTGCGGACTTCGTTCATCAAAAGCCGGAGCTCAGCGTCGGAGGCGCGGACTTGGTCTCGCTTCATGTCAATGCGGGCGATGAGATGTTTCAATGTCAGACTAGAAGCGCCGAGATTTGCGCTACTCAGGGTTCCCTGGTTGGGGGCGGTGTTGTGGTTGTTAATCGGGTGGTGATTGTGGTCCATTTCGGCCTGCAGCTGCTTCTCAGAATCCTCAAGTTGTTGTTGCTCGAGCATGGCTGCGCGGTCATTTTCCAGGGTGTGAAAGATAGTATGGAAACTCCTTCGAGCAGCAGCTTCAGTCGCTGTACGAGCCTCCTCGAGTTTCTTGATGGAATCCTCGCCATCTTTGTCCTTGGGCTGCGAGTTGTCTTGTTCTTTGGATTTATCACCGTGTTTCCCTGGTGATGTCACTGAATGAACAGGCGAGCTCCCTGATTTGGATGGTGAGAGTAATGTATTGGCAGGGGCGACTTTGGGCGCCGGCTGTGATGGTTCATCGTCGTCCTCATCATCGTCGTCGTAGTCGTCTTCATCGATGGTGCGCTTCGCTTTCTTTAGGGGTGGTTCTTTGATGGGCTCGTGGTCGGTTGTGGGAGGGATGATATTGGCGGAAGGGGGCGGAGAACGTCTAAGAGCGGCGATCGCGGGATAATTGTATGAGCCATCTTCGGCAAACAGTAGCGCGACCTTGTCCTCGGTCTGGCGATACAAATCCGCGAATAGGGCGCGTCGATTCTCGTCCTCGATATCAGGTTGTGCCTCAGGCATCAGCACACTTGAATTATCAATGGGAGTCTGAGTGCGCGCAGGGACATCATCAAGATGTGACAGACTTCTATTGCTGTTTGTATGTTGCAGGTGAGGAGGGTGCCAGGCAGGCTGGCCGTTTGTGATAGACATGATGGGCCCAGGGCGATGATAGCGACCACGGGGCGCGAGTCGCCATGCGCAACAAGATGCGCTCGCGTGCGGCGGGACCGGGGGCGATTGGAGAGCTCAAGACCGCATGGGATGAACGGTAAGCATCGACAGAGATGGCAGACAAAAATTGGCGAATAACAGATACGCGGAAGGTTGTGTTTTGATGGATCGCAATCTGCAGCTTTGTCGTCTGTTCAAGAGGTGAGGTTGAGGATTTGGGGGGTGCCTTGTAAGGTACCTTTCCCGAAGCGGAGACTTTCCTTGAGTGATCTGGCTGCTGGCGCGCGCTGAGCCGACTCGTGGGGGATCTCGCGGGGAGAGAGGTTACGGGTACAGGGACTTAGGCCTGAGAAAATCAAAGTATGGGGGTGAGAGCAACGAAGCCACACTTCAATTCGACTGATGAAGCTGATATTGCTCTTCGAATCTTTGGAAAATTTGGGATTTTCTTTTCTGATTGATCCTTCTTTAGGTTGGTACTCGACATAGATCCGGGGTTCAATATGTTACTGCCCATGTATTTTATACAAGAGTGAGTCTGCTTCGGCCCAAGTTTAATGACGGACTAGATCACCTTTGTCAGCAGATCACGTGCACCACAACAGGCTGTGTGAGGGAGAACAAAAATCGCGGAATCCAATATAAAGTTTTAAAGGAGCCATATATTGAAGGGAGAAGACGTGAAAGCTAGCTAGGTAATCAGCAGCCTTTCTTATTTACCTACGTGTGAGAATAAGGTTGTTTCCTTGAACTTTGCACCCTATGACTTAAAGCTGCAGAATGAGGGACGAAGTCAATATTAGACTTTGGAAATCGCACAGAGCCACTAAATCTATATTCAAATAAATAGAAATGAATTTAGAGCTGTATCAATGTAGATTGTTTCTTGCCTGTAGCGGAAAAAAGTCAGCCAGTGCTACATAAGTTAGATCGCCTTCACTGGCCAAAGCAGTTTGTTTTGTGGTAGCTGGCAAAAAGACAGACCACCGATGTACTAATGCCACGAGAGAAGAAATTATCTCATTTCAACAGTATCTCAACTATCTAGGGGAGATACATACACGTATTTGCTTCTGCCTTGTACACCGAGTTTCGATGCTATCCTCTATGTATCACTTGGCCCTTTCAAAACGGAACATCTGTATAAGTGAAGTAAAACACATTCTAGGCTCCACTGTCAGACAATCAAGAACAAACGTCAACTCTCCAGAAGAACCCCAGGAATAATCTCCAGCCAGTGATACACAAGATCGTTAGGGGGATATGAGGGGCACCTGTACGTGTCTGAGTCTGTGCCTGCATCACGCAAGCCTAGAACGGGGGGACCCATGAGATCACCAACGCCAAAAAAGAAGAGAATCAGACGCCAAATTGTCCACAGACTACGTACTGTGCCTGGGGTCTGGGGCTGCATGAGCGAGTGCCCACGTTGTCCACTCTCTTTTCAATTCCATTGGCAATCAGATCCTACCCCTGTCATATTCACACAACGCACCGCCACTTTCGCAGACGGGTCAAGCCACAGAGACAATCGTCGTCACTTGGGAGCTCCACGGTTTCATTTTCTCTACCTGCTTCAGCTCTACAACTCCCTACCTCATCACCTTACACTTATAGCTCAAGGCCTGTCCTGCCGCCGCGAGCTTCAGAAAAATCTTATAAATAACATTGAACAAACTTTGCAATCTCTGAGGGTACCTCTCATTCCTAAAAAAAAAACGCATCTGGTCTTTGCTCCACAGCTACTCTTCATCATGAGAATACGACTCCCAGTTGCAGGTACGTCATTACGTTGTGCCCGTCTCGATTAGGGGTCGGGAATGAGTCCTCGTTAAGCTCCATGACCGACACACATTGCTATGTCGGCTGATATTGACTACTCTCCCAGGCGCCTTCCTGGTTTTGCTGCTCATCGCTGCCTACGCTGGCCTAACTTCGATACAGCTTGGTCAATATGTCAATGATAAAGTGCTCCACTTCATCACCTTTTTCATACTCACCGTCGTGTTCTACTGGATTATCGATACCAACAGACGTCGAGTCATGAATATGACCCTGGTAGTCTGCACAATCGTCCTTGGCGTTGGTTCTGAATTCGTTCAGAGCTTTCTCGACAATGGCCGGGAATTTGACTTGTACGACATCGTTGCGAATCTGATAGGAAGCTTGCTTGGTGTCGGTCTATGCTCATGGTACCACAAGCGTATGCTTGAGCGCAAGCGGCGTAGACGGTACAGTGCCGTCCCCGGTGAGGATCAAGGCGATGTCGAGCTTGGTGAGGGCCACGAATCCGGCGTAGTGGAAGGAGCGAGTCGATCTCGCACTCTGGAAGAAGAGGTTGATAATTGGGACGAGAACCACATCGACGATGATTGGGATGAGGAAGAAACCCACGACGTTCCAGCCAACACACGTGCGCTGGACGATAGTGCTGACATCGGGGATTTGGCAGACAGTAAGAAACGAATGGACTAAAACGATCCTGAGGTTGGATTTCGGCCCTGCAGGTATGCCTTAGTATGACTTATGACTGGATGGTTCTACATGATTTTATGCTCGACTTGATACATGTCGTTCCTACTACCTTGATGAGAAGTGACGGTTCCATCAGCATTCAGGGATAGAGAGCAACAATTTGTTACATGCCGGAGATGGTCTCAATTCAACCACTTCGACGAACTTCTCTTATTTCGATTGTAGTATCCATGATGTATCAAGCAAGGTGCTATACTTGAACTCTCCGTGGCCCCAAATCTGCACCCGAAGATACTGGTCTCTTGAGCTTTGCGATGCTTCCATGAACCCTTTCGGTTCACAACTATGCTCATCCATTCAGAAGCATCATCCAGTCGACACGGACCAAAATCTTGGCGAACATGGTTGCCTTCTTCCTGTACGGGCTCGCTCAAATGCGTGCTTGGACTATCCTAACCGACCACTCGAGCGACTGAATCTCGAAAGATAAGAGTCAAGGTGGTCCAGCATCGAGAGAGGGGGACTGGCAATAAGGCGGAGCCGAATAGGAATGGTCTAGGCCAATGCTACTTGGACCGGAGTCGTACAGCCTTTCAGGGTGTATGTAATCTGCTTGATAATAGTCTGAAGAAGCTGGATATTGCTCATTCATCGCCTCGAGAGCAAATGTCCCCACTGTCTCCTGGTATGTTTGAGGGGGAGAAGACATAAGTTCTTCTTCCAGACAAGAAGGCAAGGAAAACCTTGACGGCTTCTCTTCTTCTAACATATCAGGGACAGACATTGCCACGAGCTCCTGGTATGTTAGAGGGGGAGGAGATGAGGTTTCTTTTCCGGGAGTAGGTGAGGAAGAAGTTGAGCTTGTTTCGGGGTGAGGACGACCATCACCGATAGCTCCGTACGGGTGAGGACATCTAACGTATTTCTGAGGACCTAATTCTTGAGCAGTCTTGAGAATCAGGTCCCACGTGTATCTTTGAGCATTGTTGTAGTGTACGGGGCACCTAGGGATGAGGCCCGACATGAGGGGCTCAGTAACTTCCGCTACCAGCCAGTGTAAGTGATCAGGGAATTGGGAAAAGACTTCCTCCCACCCATGCTGTAATATTGAGGAGTCTGATGTCCAGAAATGCACGGCTCCTTCGTATGGTATAGGAATGCCAAATAAAAAATGGCACAGTTGCTTGTCGTCATGTCGGGAGTAGACACTCTCCACTCCACGGAAGGCCGAGGGCCTCTCTTGTTGTTCGCATACTCGCATTGCGTTGATCTATAATAAAATTTCGCGAAACAGTTCCAGTCGTTGATCAATAAAAGATGGTTCATACGGAAGTACATGGCAGGGATAGCGATATAACAACCGGTTTCGTATTTGTACGTTCTCTTTTTTAGCTTTTATCTTAAACTCAAGCCTTTTCATTTGACTCACGGTTTTGAACTACCAGGTCAACCCATCCGCACAAGCGAATAACTCCATAAATCGCGACAATAAAGTCATCATCTCAGAAAATTGAATACTAAGGTAACAAGCTCAACAGGAAGACTTAGGATCATCGTGACTGTAGCCAAAGGTTGTCTGGGTAGGTAATGCATGTTCAAGTTCCTCATTACGAACTTATGGCTGACAACAATTTGTGAAGCTTTGCTCTGTCGTATATACTATATCGGATCCTACCATTTTTGTTATTGTTAACTATACTATTGGACATATTATCTTAATGATATACAGTTTGATTCATACTCATAATACAACCTTGCAATCAACTTCCAGAGAAATCGTTGATTGCTGCGTCGGCTGTAAGTTAATGTACAATTCAAGGTGAATGCCCCACCTTCACCGCTCACCGAAGCCAGGTGAGGACCGATGCAAGACCCCACTGACGAAATGCCACCCAGTCGCAAAACCCGACCACGCCTAGCAGCTTCAAGAAAGTAGGTACCTCATCTTGTTCTTGAAAGTCCCAACACCGACAAGATGGCGTCAAAAGGAAAGGAAACAGTGACAAGGTAATCCCAAGGAACAATTTAATCGCCTTTCACTACAAAGAAAAACAAGCAGAAACTGACACCAAATAGTAAAGATGCTACACCTACCAATCCGCGGGGCATCCCCTATGCCCCGTTCGTGGATAAGGTCGAGGACTATGTCACCACCCGAGACGATGTCGAGCCTACTCTGCGCAGTTTCCAAGAAATGATATCGTGAGTTACCAACCGACCTCGGAGACAACATCAGCCCTGGCAAGCTTGCTCTATGCAGCTCGAGGTATAGGATTGGCGCTGACCGAGCATGGCGGGGTAGGAAATACCAATTCATGGAAATGAACTTGCAGAAGCGAATGGGCGGCCTCAAGGAAAAGATTCCTGATATCCAAAAGACCCTCGACTCAGTCAAGTTTCTCAAGCTAAGAAAGGTACACACATTCGGCACCTGTGCAAGCATTGCGATATTGATTCGAGGCATAGGATGATGATGAGGCGATAGAAACAACATTCGAACTTAACGACACTCTATACTCAAAGGCGAAGATTCCTGCGACTGAGGAGGTCTATATCTGGCTAGGAGTAAAACAACCGCTCTCCTGATTTGTGAGTATTGAGCTAACCTTTTTGTCTAGGCCAATGTGATGCTCTCATACCCCATAGACGAGGCAGAGACACTATTGAGTTCCAAGCTCTCCACGGCAAAGACAAGCTTGTCAAACTGCGAAGAGGACCTCGATTTCCTCCGCGAGCAGATCACAGTACGTTTACAGAGCTCTAGACACTATTTAGAACTATCACTAATCATGCGTAGACCATGGAGGTCGCCGTGGCTAGAGTTTACAACTGGGAGGTGGTGCAGAAGCGAAAGGACAAGGCGGTCGAAGAGGAAGAAAATAAGAAGGTCAAGTCACAAGGTGACTAGTCCCCAAACTATGTACTATGGAATCCTATGTGTCTATGAAATGACGAAATATCTAAAAAGGTAGAAGCAAAAATGGGAAAAGTGCAGTGCCTCTTGACAGAACCGTAATGTATTGGGTGAGGATGTGTATGGCGCTCGAAACAGCTGGAATTTAAAATCATGATTGATAATGGCAAAAATGTTCATTCGTCCAGGTTCGAAAAGAAAGGAAGCATCCCTTACAACTATTATGTCCTGCAATAATGCGATCAAGTTATCTGTACCTCTAGTACCTATGTTAGGGTAGGTTGTCATGACTGGGGAGACCGACCCCGGATTGGTTGGACGCCAATCAAAACTAAGTCCGATAATGCCATAAACTCGATTGGTGCATGCAAAATACTTGGTGGACAGCGATCAGTTCCAACGTCACTGCGTACTATTTTCCTACCATCATCTGTTTCTTTACGAATACCTTCCTGTCAAGCCATTGCGCTAGCTTAGGAGATATGAGGGAGAGATGCTGAGAAGTGCAACCCGGGAGCTGAGGCGAGGATGGCAGGTGTCGCAGCATGTGGTGAGCCAAGCCAGGGTAAGTTTTGGATGACACTCGCGAAAACCTGGAGCTCACAACTTCTTTTTCTTTCTAGACCACCCACTACCCAATTTCTCGCCACTCTCGTCGGTTATCTTCCACATTCGATAGCATTGAATCTGCGATACTCGAACGCCGCCACGGTCACAATGCCTCACCATCCAAGGCCGAGCTCAGGGCCGAGCTTAGAAAACAGTTAAAACGAGACCAGGATTGTGGAAATACCACTGGCCAAGAAGCCGATGAGATTGAAGCCACGATACTACAGCGCCGCACGGAAGCCCACCGAGCATCACTGAACCCCGAAGCCAGACGGAATTTGGTCAACGAACGACAGGACAAAGGCACAGAACAACTAGAATTTCCATCGAACTACCTGCGCACTCGAATCGAGCGAAAATTAAAGATGCAAAAGGGATGGGCGGACCAAAGTCCCGCCACTCTACTTCGCAGGTATCTTGCTACAGATGATCCGGAATCAGGTATACAAAAAAGCATCGCCAGTATTCGAAGTATGCGACTTCCAATCATCTTAATGCAAATGCATATTCGAAGACAAGTAGAAGCCGATCCAATAGGCATGAAGAAAGTCGCAGAGGCCCTACCCTCAGAAGAGGAATGGCAGCGCCTGATGGGCATTATGGAGTACAACGGACATACGCAAGAAAGCCTGAGCCAATACGTCGAAATTCTTTTCGCCAAGACTGACGAAGAACGATGCTACCTATTTATGGCAGACTCAAATGCGAAGCCTGTCTTCATTTTTGGGTATCTGCTAAGGTTGGGATCGGGCATCAGTCAAGTCTCAACCTTGGATAATTTGTTAGAATACTTCAAGAAGAGACTGAAGACTACAGCGGAAAAGAAACGAGTCACGAGCGTGAGATCGTATATCGAGGGACGTGCGCGGAATCAAATGCAGAGGTTCTCAACACAAGAGGCTATGGAGAACATGGAGCGGCTTGCTTTCCACTGTCGTCGCATAGAGCCGAGACGCTTGGTTGCTCTTGCTGAGATAATCGCAGACTTTATTGTAGATCTTGGAGCCAATTCCCATAGTTCCTCAGAACTGTTTACGACGGATGAAATCCCGGCAGAAGCATACCACGCGCAGTGCAAATTTTTCAACGCTGCACTTGGAGCTATCGCTTCTCGGATGGGATCTGGGGCGGAGCACAAAGTAATCCCCTATGCGTACATATGGGCGGCCCAGCGTGTGCTTTTGGCGATGTCTGATAGCCTCTCACAACCATTGGCGGTAGACAGAAGTGGGTTTCAAGCCATAAGAGCTGTTCTGGCTGGGATGCCCAAAAACAGGGACGAAATGCATGCCGCGTCCCGACACTCAAAGTTGTGGCCTCCATATCTAACACCAGGAGATGGCATCGACGAGGCCATGGATGCTGAGGAAAGTTGGTCCCGTGTTGTTCGGGCAGGGATGATGATGCAGGAAGCAGGTTTCCCTAAACAGGAGGTAGACGAAGTCATTGACATTTTGTATGGCCTAGCTCCTGATGGCAGCCCTACAATCCAGCAGCGAATACAAATCAACCCAGATCGGAAGATGTCAGCTTGGGCAGCATCTATTAGGGCGACGCGGAATTCTCATGAAGCATGGCAGCGGTTCAGGAACCCTCCGGAACGTGGTATGAAACCTGGAGCACTCGAATATGCAGCTATGTTTCAAAGGTTATACGCCAGAGAAGCCGACCCCCAACGAGGCACGTTGCCTGGAGACAATCATCTCAACTATCCGATGGATGAAGAAACAAACTTAACCGAGTTAGAAAAGCTACGGCTACAGCCTCCGACACCAGGAGAACTCTATGGCATGATGAGAGAGGAAGGAATTCGGCCGGACGAACAGTGCCTTCGCATATTGGTGTCCAATGCCGAGAACATAGCGGAGGCTCATCGATATCTAGAGGATGGCAGCACTGTTCGAAAGAACTATGCTGGATTGACGACGGCATTTCCTTCAACCAAATCGTTGAAGAGAACTCCCTTACCGCTGTTCTCAGCATATATGGAATGCCTGTCCAAGATCCCTAATCTTGGTGGCAGAAATCTGCTACGTGCCGTTCGGCTTGCTGAGCGTCGCCTCAGCGGCAAGAATGCCAATTGGTCATCCTTTGTATGGGCGCCTATCTTAAAACACCTTGGGCAGCACCATGGTCGCTTACGGCTCACCCTTGAGGCACAACTCCGTCTGTTGCTATATGTCATGGACCACATTGATACTGAAAAGTCCATGAATTTAGCTATTGTTGACCAACTTGCCAAAACCCTACGAAAGATCTTCCGACGAGAGGTAGAGACACTGGCAGCGACTTTACCAATGGGCAATGCGGACAAGAACTCATTCGCGCATCATTACGAAACACAGGCCATAGAGGCTGGCAAGAACAGCAAGCACACTAGGAACGCACAAGAACTGACAGCACTGTCAATGTTCGAAATCATCGGCGAACGGATGAAAGGCCTGTTCTATTCGGTGGTTGTGAAAGAGAGACAGAGATCACGTCCAGGAGATAGCCTACACGTGTCACATGTGGATATAATGCGAGCGCGGAGAGACCCGGTAATGCCATCTGTTGCTCACAATCTAATGCTGGCACTGGCATTTGCAGGACAAACCAGGGCGATATCGGATTTGATGAAATGGCTCATTCAGGAGTGGAGCTCGCCAGCCCTACAGGAAGAGATACATGGCACGGGAGAGCTGCCGCAGGACTTGGACATGATCGAAGCACTGTGTGCGTTCCGTGCGTTTGCGGAACCGTTAGTCAGACCTCGAAAGGTCGAGCAAGTCATGCATGGTGTAATGGAGAATGGAGTATGGGAGTGGCCGGATGACTCGGTGGTGGAAAAGTACATCGAAAGCCACGGGAACGGTGTCAAGGAGTTGAGGGATGTTGTGATTTGGGCCCGTGATCGATTTCTCCATCACAGGAATAACAGAATTACTGATGTCCATGATCTTAACCTGGATTGGACAAAGACGCAACAAAGGAATTTGAGAGAACAACTTGAGGTTGTCAATGAGTTAAGAAGAAAGGTTTTTGCGACGGACAATGACGAATTGATGGAAGAGGAAGATGAAGAGGAAGACGAGGAAGCCGAAATGATGGAGTGGGAAGAGGCGGAAGAAAGGGAAGAAAAAGCAGTCAGAGATCGGGCGGCGTAGTGTATTGGATACAGGGGTTCGGCCCCTGGATTATTGTTGAAGGTTCTGATGTATTTTGAGCATAGAAAAAGCATTTAGACGCGGCGGCGCTTAGTGTATACTGTATACCCTTGTATAGATATTTGTACTACACAAATAAGGCGTTTGATAGTTGAAACAATAGTAGAACAAAGGGTAATGCGAATTTAAAGAAAAAGGGATATATCTCTTTTGTAGCTTGGGGCTAAGATCTAAGCCACGGTCTATGGATGCGGTCAAGGTAACTGAGTTACCAGCGACGGGCGGCTATCGTCAAATGATGTTGAGATCCAAGACGACGGCTTTGAAGAGAGTCTATTCTTAACTGGCTAGTTAAGGAATAAGAGTCAAAAGGGAAATTAAAAGGGCTGATCTGGTCTAGAACTCAGAGACCGTAGATGGGTCGACTAGATCCAAATACGGCATGATCTCGACCATGATCATGACCTTGTCAATCTCCCATTATCAAGCCAAGTAAGAGCAAGGCCAGAAATGAGGGCATCACGAACCCCCTGTAAAGCACTAAAAGGTTGTACTACTTGCACCGTAAGGCCGCATGTAGGTTCAGTGGAGAGACGACGACTGGCAGCTGAACCCAGTAAGGTCGGGTCGTGGTGGAGTTGGTGAACCAATGGGAACAGGCCGCGCATGGACGGTTGAAACAGAGCGCTTAGAGCCAGTCTTTTACTGTACAACTCGACAACGACGAGACGAGAGTGATTGGCTACCAAGGTCGGACAAATCTTTTTTCTTATTATGGGAAATGTTTTGCTTGGATCCAGTTCTATTTAGGTGACTTGCTGGGGGGCTTCTAACCTGGCCAGGGTTGGGCGCGTCGTGATACTCGGACTCTGACTTTGACTGGGGATCATGGCATTGCATGCATGGCATGGTTCAAGGAATTTGGATACTAGTTTGCTACCGTGAAAATCGATCAGATTCGATACGAGATGAGACTCTACGTGAGGCGATTTGTCGTCGTTTTCTGGCGCTAATTGGATATGCCTTGTTCCTGAGGTCTTGGGGGGGGGGAATAAGAGTCAAAAGGGAAA
>JAAVUE010000120.1:0-44879 GCA_014898975.1 Fusarium nodosum | reverse complement strand
GGTAGGTACTGAGGTTCTATACCTGGATTCCTTTTCTGACACCAACTCGTCTGTCTAGTCCTTCGCTTACTCACATCTTATCACTGACGAATGTCTTGTACTCCGTACTTGCAATGGAAAAGGGCTCGTCTTCTTCCAGTCTGTCGTCGCCGACTTCTTTTGTAACCGCGCATGATGTTGCTCTCGACAAGTCCACGGCCGCCAGCAGCCCCGTTCAAGACAACCCTTGTCCCTATCGCGATGGGCGACAACTGCCCCGCGACTTGAAGTCGCATTGCCAGATTCTCCTTGAAGAACAACTTTGTATGTTGCGTGTATACTATTCCTTCGACTGAATAATCTCTAACACTCCACTAGATACCTCCGCGATTAATCTCCTCAACAGCATTGCCGCATCAGGCGCATCCAAACGCAAATCCAAGAAGAAGCCCATCCCTATACCTCCTCCAACTCACCTCGCCCTCCTAAACACCCTTACCGTTCACCCTCTCCTCACTACGCGCGTAGAGAAGAAAGATCAGCTTGATGTCTCCTCACACGCCTTGAATTATTTGCGCAATATCCTCAACCTTGTTGGTCCTGTTAACACCGACTTCAGAACAGCCTTTCAATTCAGTTCCGCGCCGCGCTGGGGTCGCCGATGGGATCAAAACGCACACACAAATGATAGCGACGTGTCCGATGCAGGTTCAAACGGAGATGACGAACGACTTAAGGGCAAGCTTGCAAACGACGGCAGTGTATGGAATCGCGGGCAGGACTTTTGGTCAACCATTGGCTGGGCGTTTAACTGCAGCACACTATATCCAACAAGATGGCGTTACTGGAGAGCTTGGTTGGAGTTTATGTTGGAAGTCTTGGAGGCCGACTGGAACGAGCGCGAGCGACGCGATATCGAAGCACAGCAAGCGAACGGCCCAGACAGCGAAATGCCTCGGACTTCGCGCGAGGATTCCATCATTTTCATGTATATGAATCAACAAAATGGCCGTCAAAACGGAGCCAGAGGATTTGTCAAGGCTTTACTTGCAGACGGAAGCGAAATATCGTCATCGGCGTATCGGGAGGTATTCGACAAAGAGCCCAAAGGCCCACGCAAGGAGTCTAAGAAACGAAAGCGGGAGCAAGTGCTCGACTTGGAGAACGATAAATTTGGCGACTACTTCGATGATGAGTCCATGTCTTCGGGTGTTTCTGAACCATCCACCCCTCAGAAACCCAAGGATTCACGAAAACTAGGGACTGCGGGAGTGCATGCGCCAGGTTTTGTCGAGTCGGTCAACATACGCCTTCGCCTTTTCAGTCTACTATCAGCAGTGACATGGTCACTACAAAAACCGGCTGATCTCAATCGCTTATACGAAGAGTATTGTGCATCCCTAAAACTTTTACCCCTTCCCATGTTTTCTCTTTTCGCTTGCCAACGACCAAACACCCTTGTCTCCGAGGCACGCATTACCATTACCAAGGAGTTGTTTGACCTGTTACTGCCCTCATCCTACAAACACCCTTCCAAAGTTGACAAGGAGGGCGAGGCAAAGGGGGCATTGACCCTACCCATGTTGGAGCATTGTTATGTCGCCCATCCAGCCAACACTGTGGCACTGGAAGATAACGCAAAACTATCTCTGGTTGTCGAAGACGCTATACAGCTGCTATGGGCATGCGATTTGATGGAGTACTCAGAAGAGTTTGAAGAAGCTGTCGAGAAGGGCATCAGGGCTCGGGAAACAAAAGCAAAGAAGCGGCGCACTGGGAAAATGAGGAGCGATGAAACTGATGTCCTTGCGCAAGAGGTTCTTAGCAACTCTAGCGAAAGAATTCGGATCTTGCTTGAAGCATTGCGACTTGACCAGGAAGCGGCGTCATGACAGCGGTAATGCTTGGAAGTTCTTGCGATTGTTCGGTATTGTACAATTTTATAGACTACCCGTGTATATAGACATAATGTCGTAATGAATGATGATACCCCATATTTGCTTTCACGAACTTGGTTCGTGACTCTTCTCAGTTATCGCTCCTGTACAATATAATTACAATTGCTGCGGTACACATGACGCTGCAAAGAAAGTTGCAGGGATGAACCACGCGATTAATGCCTGTCTCAACGCCTCTTGGCTGCTGGAGGAGTCCAAGCAGAAGGCTGCCACGTCTCGCCCGGTGCATTTGCTTTGGCCTTCGCCCAAGGGTCATCCTTCTTTTCAACCTCATCTTTGATCTCTTTCACGCCCGTATCAACCTGTGCAGCTTTGCTGTCCTGTCCCGAGGAGTTGGCATTGGCTGGTTGCAACAAAGGCGCCGGAGCAGCCTGCGGAGCTTCCATGACCCGCGGCTTGGCCTCCCATCGAGCATCAGCCTCAGCAGCAAGTGTCTTCATTCTTGCCTGGCGCACGACATCGCCTTGCTGTTCTTCAATTGTCGGGGGTTCCTCTCGTGTGTGTCGTAGCCATTGATGCCACATCGGGCTGACCTTTACAGATGAAAGATGTGTTGATCCTGGGTATTGAACAATTCGCCGCCAGCGCTCGCGGCTCTCGGCGCCGCGCGTAAGTCGAAACTCCCAATATGTATTCCCTTGGAGATCAAAGCCTGGTGGTATGTAAGTTAGAGAGTCGTAGGGGCTGGAGGAGGCAGTTGACGAACCCATGAGGAAACGCTTGCGCCATGGTAGGCGGAGAGCTTTCCACTTGTACCAGGCCCTAGTAACAGGACCAATCTGTTTTGAGGCCATTGCGCCTGTATGTTTTCGTCTGGAGTCTCAGTGTATGTCACCAAAGAATATGTAGGGGCGCAAACGACATAGAAGTCTTGAATCCATGACAAATTCAGCCACGTCATGATGCTCCAGCCACCGGAACTGTCGCCCAGCCACCCTATATCAAGTCCACGTCATTTCTTGGTGGGTTGTATCAGCGTTGGGTGCATGCCGCCCAATCTTGCCTACTTCGATCCAAGTTACTAATTCCTCGAATACCTCGCACCTCGGATCCCCGGGGATAATCCTACTCTTTCTTTCCTTTTTCCTGTTCTTCTGGTCCACCCATCTTGCACCTGAAAGCTGAATTTCGACAAAACTGTTGGAGACGGTTTACTTCTTTTACTGCGACTTGATACCCCTCATCACCTAATCTTGAAGCTGTGCAACCCATTGCGACAGCGAAAGGACTGCGCGGTGTATACAAAATTCACGACCATTCAGTACCAACTTGTACCAGCCGAAATAGAATCCTGCTTTCCTGTTTCCCTCGAAGTGATTGAACTCCCACCGCTCGATAATCTAACCGCAAAATCGTCGTCATCATGGCGTCTGTGTCGTCACTTGATAAAGACTTGCGCAAAATGCGCCTAGAGAAATACACACCTGCTGCAGCGAACGAAGCGCGCTCATGGATTGAGGACATGCTAGGGGAGAGTCTCCCTTCGTCAGATCTGCTAGAGGGCCTCAAAGATGGAGTCGCTTTGTGCAAGTAAGTCAACCCCGGTCTTGACCATCATGAATGCGGGACTTATACAACTCTTAGGCTCGCCAATCGCGCCCTATCGCCCCCAGGACTCCGGTTCAAGAAATCCGCCATGCCTTTTGTACAAATGGAAAACATCTCGCTCTTCCTACGCGCATGCCAGTCTCCGCCGTTGAACCTTCAGCAACACGATACATTCCTAACTGTCGATTTGTTCGAGCAGAAAGACCCGGCGCAAGTTCTACAGTGCATCGGCGCATTCAGTAGGGCGGCCCATGCTGTTAACCCTCAAAACTTTCCTGTGTCGATTGGGCCCAAGAACCGACCAGATACTGTGACACCACAAGGAACGGGCTCAAGAACCCCTACTGGAACTCGCGATCGAGGTGCATCTGTCAATAGTAATAAGTCGCCGGCCTTTGGACGCTCTGCCATGATGCCTCATCGAACAGGTGACTCCGGTTCTGGTAGATGGAGTCCTACCAAGAGCCCTAGGAACAGACCTGAATCTCCTAGCACCGTTAGCAGCTGGAGCAAGAAGGAGCACGAAGGCACTACTTCACCAGCTTGGAATATTGCTCAATATGGCTACCTAGGGGGCGCCAGTCAAGGCAATTTGGGCATATCATTTGGTGGAAGGAGGCAAATCACTAACGCCAGTCCCCGCGTGCCAAACCTTGCTGACAAGGAACGCCGTCGAAAGGAGGAAGAAGAACGTGCCCGTCTCGAAGCCGAAGAAGAAGTAAAACGTCGAATTGAGGAAGAGGAACGTGTCAGGTTGGAAGAAGAACACAGGTGGGGAGAAGCGACGGAGCAATTGAGACAACAGGAGCGAGAAGCAGCCGAAGAGGAGAAACGACGATGGGAGGAGGAAGAAAGGCAATGGAAACTGACAGAAGAACAAAGGCGCAAGGAGGAGGAAGAGGCTGAAGCTCGATTGGAGGCGGGGCGCAAGTCTTTGAAGTCTCATAACGATTCCAAACTGACAGGGCAATTCTTGAGTCAATATCGCGCTGAGCAAGGAGCCTCGCAGCAGGATGGCGCTTCAGAGGATAATTACAAGAACCGGGTGAAGCAGCTGGAGCAGGAATTAGAGCTCGCTCGGCAGCGCGAGGCCGAGTATGAGCGAGAGCGTCAAGAGCGAGCTCCTCGTCAGGGAAGCGCTGAGGCTAAGCCGACTCCTAAGCCTAAGCCCAAGCTGGTATCCAGCCCCCCCACCCGCTCCGATTCATGGTCAAAGGATGAGCGAGAGGTCCTGCGCACTCGCTCTCCTTTCAACAGGGAGCCTATGCAAACAAGCACACCTCCTGTATTGCCCTCCAGGTCTCCTCGTCCTCTTCCTGACCCGACTGCCCTGCCGCAGGCAAAATCACCAAAACCCAGCAGCCGTCCTCTTCCTGATCCTGCCGCATACGCATCCAAGCCTGCACCTTTGCCTGCTTCTTCAAGTCGCACCAATCGCTTCTTATCCAAAAACCCAGCTCCTTCGCAACCAGCGACCCAGTCCACCTACTCTCGAGAACTCGGCGCCACAGCTGAGCAAGATGCTGAGGACAGACGCCGTGCCGAAAGCCAAAGCACGACCAAAGCTGGTGGATGGGCGTCAAAATCACTCCTGGAGCGCGAAATGGAAATGGAACGACAACGGCAGCGTGAGTGGGAGGAGTCGCAGAAGGAAACTGCTGCGGCAGTGCGTTCCAACGAAGGTGTAGAGGGTATTGGCGGCGGCATTGGTGGTCGCTGGGATGTTGGACAATGGGCCGGTTATACTGGCGGTGATAGCCAAAACAAGGGATCGATAGGTATTGGGGCTGGACGAAGGCAAATCGTAGGTCCTCGACCACTACCTGAGCAACCGAGGTAAGATGATGATATATGAATAGAATCAAGTCATTGTTATAGTTGCGTCACTAGTCGGCCGCAAATTCAAAAAGCTAAGCGTTTCGATCAATTATCGTACCATGTATGTCCGCGTGACGAAAGTCCAACATAGTTTATGATCAGAGAAATCCCAGAACCTGATATGGTGGTTATGACTAGCATTTTCAGTGCGTTAATGTAAACATATATTGTTTCGTGTGCTGAAGCCTTACTTATACATGACTTCGGTACATACTTATCAAATGCAAATGGCACCTTTCATCCCTGTCCTTGTTACATGATCAACATAAATATGTCGAGAAATCGTTGAGGAAAATTCCACCCATTTTGTCTAAATCCAACCCTAAAAGGGGGAACACCACCCGCTCCTTGCTTGTGTAAAGCCAATCGTCATCATCATCATCATCATCATAAAGCACTCAAGCCTGTTTCTCCTCTCCTGCAGCAACTGCCTCATCGCGACATCGCTTGCACATGCACCATCCGCCCAAGCTACCTTTTGCCCACTCCCTTCGTTGCTGCACGGGTAGGTTGACGTCGCAGTAGTGGTTGAGGATTTCTTCGCCCTTCTTGACCCCCCCTGGGTGACCACCAACTACGCGCTCTTTTCTGGCTTCGAGGACCATGCGGCCGCCCCATTCCCAGGTGACGTTGGGATCGCAGTCGTGGTTCGCGAGACACCAGTACGGGTGCACAGCAGCGACATCGGGTCGACCGTCTCTAGGGTTTTTGCGAGCAGAAGCGGTACCGCGGAATTTGGCGTATAGCGTATTCATCACCCAGAGATCGTACTCGTGGAGATTTTCGTAGATATCAATATCCATCTTCTCGAGAACGTGGAGCGGCGTTTCGATATTGTATTTAAAAGAAAAAGGAAGTGTCCATTCGGGTGGTGGGCCAGCATTTGGTGAGACGTTGATGTCGTTAGTTCGAGTCGGGACAAAGTCACCCCAGATGTACTTGACCTCTCGGACATCTAAGGGGTTAACCTCCTCGTGAGCTGCGATCGCTAGAACCCTAGATAGAAGCAAAAGGTAAAGCGTGTGGTCCGCTTCGAATGCATCGGGGTCCTTGGCAATTGCATCGACGTCCTTTTCGCAAACAGCGGGGTGGTATCGCTCCATGGCCTGATCAAAACAGTACTGTGTGCAAAAGACGGTATCGTAGCATTCAGGACAGCTCACAGGCTCATTCTCGCTACCTAAAGGCGGCAGGTCGGAACTGCAGGCGTCGCAAATAGAGTCCTTCAGTCGGTTGTTGGCGGTAAGGAGTGAGTACTCCTTGAGTACGGCCTCACCAGGGGCTATGTCCTCCTTGGCGAAAACACCGAGCTGTTTGCATGTCGGGATGATTTCGTAATCGTCAGTGTTACTCGCCCCTTCTAACAGTACAGGCAGAGTAGCGACCTCGACTGCACACTTGGGGGCCATGCCGCTCAGGTGCTCGTTTAGTTCGGCCAGTGATTCTGGGGCAAAGCGATCAGGCTCATGATCATTCCAAGGGTAGACCTCACGGCGAACGAGGCCTTGATCGGGGAGGTTGGGATAATCAATGTCAATGTCATCACGGCGGAGTCTTCGTCGAGCGACAGTGACAATGTTGTTCTTGGTGTCGAGCAGTTCTTGATTCAACGGCGACAGTCGGAGACCCCGCTGGCAAAAGCTGGCAGCACTTTGTAGCGAGCCGCAAAGCAAAAGACCAAGTGAGAGAATCTGATACGCACGAACTTGGGCCAGAATGGCCAAACGTTTAACTGCTTCATCTTCTATCTCGGAGCCAGCTTCAGTGGCCTGAATATCATCCTGAGGCAAGTTGCCGTGGGCTAGAACGTCTGGGAGTGGGACTGCGGTATGCATTTGCAGAGACTCAAGAGCCTTCTCATGATACTCGAAACCTTCGTTGAGGACCTCATCTGCAAGAGTGAGTGCGCGATATGCATCGCCAGCTGCGAGGTCTGGATATCCTAGATCTGAGTGGACGGCTGCCCTGTCGAGATAGAGTATCAAGTCGTAAGGCAGGCCGGAAAGCCCTTCTGTAAGCTGTGATCGCCTATCTAAAAGCTTCTCGTTCCGAGCCGTCGTATCCATGTTGAGAAATCGTGATTGCTTGCGAACTGTACGACGATAGGTTGAGGAAGGATGATGAGTAGAGGAGTGAAAGGAAAAGTTGAACTAATGGATTTAGGCCAAGACCCAACTGCGGACCCTATAAATCACAATTCGCGGCCGGCAGAAATCGGCAGCGAAGGCAGTTGCATTAGATAACAAAGGAAGAATTGTGACAGAAAGATAGAGAGGCCCAGAAATAACGACAATCCGAAGATGAAAGAATAGAACAAGAATTCGGGGGCACGGCTGTTCTTCCAAGACAAGAGGCTTGATATTAGTGTTAGGTCTGCTGTGTAACGAAGGGGTTTATTCCCTGGCAGCCAGGGATTGCCGTAAAGACCCTGAAATCTTGATATTATTGCCGAAGAAAAAACATGGCATTTGGGGATGTTATTGGCCCCAGGCTGAGAAGAAGAGTAATAAAAACAGGCTTGGCGAGATCAATCATTAAAAAAACATCGTGTTGCCCGCTACTGTTGGTTGGTGGTGGAAGGATGACGGAGAGAAGGTTCTGGGTACCGGCTACCAAAAGCCAACCTTAGCGTGTGTGTGGTCAAATGAAGCCTGAATTATTCAGTTGATCGTCAGGGTCCATCCTTTTTACAGTACGATTTTCAGAGACAGGGAAGGGAAAAAAAGTAAATACGACGTCCCACAGGTGGGAACTAAAACTTCATTCAAGCCATAATTTGATGTGCTAAATATGTATGTACATCTGCCGAATTTGCCCACAAGACAGAGGCCGAGTTGGCATATTTACAAGGAAGTCTGATTGTAGGTGCTCTTTCTATTAGGTCATTGGTTCATTATTGTCTCATTAGGCACCTACCTACCTACTAGGTACTACCTACTAGGTTAGTAGCTATCACAGACTCTGTATTCGGTATTTGTTAGTGGTGGTCTAGGGGAAGCAACCAATCAATCACATTATCCATTAAAAAAGCCAGAGATGATAATAGAAACTATCTCTGTCTTTCTCAAGCGAACTCAACGCTGGGCAACCTGCGGGAGGGAGCTAGCTTCACTCTGGATCTCAATATCAGTTGATGGGAGTTATCGCAACTCGAAGATTGACTGGACAGAGGCTGTGGCTTTGCTCACCGCCGTCTCTTGCAAGATGTAGAAATGCATTTACCCCTCTCTGAAGCGTTCAAGATGACGGCTTATGCCGTGATCCTTCATCAGGTGACAAGATAGACATGCTAGACGTATGGGTCCTCTGGCATACGAGAACTGTCAAAAAACGTTGGAGGCTTCCAGACTCGTCCAGTACCTTGGCTGCTGGGCTGCTTGGGTACATTAGTACTTGCGTATCATCTGTCCGATGAAGGATGGGAGGGTCAAAAATTTCAGGGTATCCAACTAATAGAGGGGCAGAAAGCAAAGACATGCATCCATTGACAGACCAAGGATTGAACTGGCGCAGCTGATATATACGAGTACAACAACATGTTGGGTTCCAACGATAATTTTCTGAGTTTCCATCTTTCTCCAACATCTACAGCAAAAGTCTAGATTTTCTAGCCCCGTACTGGTTGGCATGACAAGACCGAGCTTGACAGACTTCAACGAAACCACTAGCGGCGCGCTTAAACGCCTCAGTACGTAGTACTAAACTAACGGTATTACTTCGCGATACTGCAACTACGTCATAATCGTTGCTCTGAGTAAAGCTTTTTGCCAAGCCAAACAAGACAGGCATATGCTTGTCGGATGACCGTTCTTGTCATGGGGTTTTTTTCACCCTTCCGGTTCTCGTAATGAATTAGTAGTGAGCCTTCACTTTCACTATCATGCATGTATCGGTGGTTATATTCTAATACAGGACATATTGCAAACGGATTACTTGATGTCATCGCTATCCAGTCCATAGAGATGGCAGAGAGACTCTGAATCTTTGAGCATTCTGATGCGACATAGGTATCGAACGTCACTGAGCCATTGAGCGTACTAGAATACATGCTTAGCAGTTGTGCATGCTAAGAGCCGCAGGTTCACAGTAGTATACATAGTACCTAGCGTCGGGTGTTTTGACTACCTATGATCACTGTACTGTAGATGTGCTGTGTCATCACTCGGCGACGATGATGTTGCCTTGCCGGTCTCGATGCCTCTCCGACCAAGCTCGGGCTGGTAATGCTCAGCGGCAGTTCGATGTAGCCCGATCTGATAACCCAGCCCGTAGCCCAGGTGCCTACTAAGTACTAAGGTATGTTTGAAGAACATGTACAAGGCGACAGCGTCCTGATGTTTGTCCTATTACCAAGAGCATCCATCATTATGCTTGAAGCATTAAGTTGCCACGTGCTATCTATTTGCCGTACTGTACCTGCTTACCTGTACCAACGGGCAACCTCCAACCTGTCAACCGGTAACTGACCTGGAATAAACGGCACTCCGATAAGCTTTTTGTCATTAGCACGCGGTTAAACAGGTGCAGTACCTGGTGAGTGGCCCAGGTCCTGCCTTGCATTGCATTATCTTGAAACATGATCAGAGAAACTCAACCAAACACAACTCAGATAGCCCAAACTCCGAAAGTCAAAATAGTAAACTACTTTGCTATCTAGCACGTCACCGCCCAGAGCTCATTATCGGCACAATCAACGGCAGGTAATTGAGACAGGTTTAGGCTATTGCCGTATTTGATCATTCCCATTTGCTCCTGATACTTTGGTAGTAGGCAGATTTTATTGTGGTTAGGAAGTACCTCAGGAAGCCACCGTGGTTCATTCCATTCCCGTCTGTCCTTCCCATATCCCCACCCCGTCCGTACCTTCCGCCTACAGTTGCTGGCCCTACTCGTGGGTATGTACTTCCCCATCTTCAAAGCGTACCCAGAACGACGATTACCGAATTCAATCCACTGTTATGACGAAGTAAGGTAGGTGCCCAATTACTACTTGCCAGAAACTAGAAAACCCGTCGAGCGGGTTTCCATGGAACCCCGCCTCCTCTGAGCTTCCAGTCTACACGACTTATCAAATTGTTCCACGAACGGCCAAACCAGGTCTTTACAATCTCTCTGCTTTCATTGCCAATTCCATACCCTGGGCTTGTATTTTTCTCTTTTCCCACCTGGCTCAAGGATCAATCAGAGCTTCAGGAAAAAAAAAGACTCATCAGCCTTTCTGACATCTGCCTCTTTTCTCGCCTTGCCTTTTTTTCTCTTCTTTCTCTACCTCCCTCACAACTCACCACAAGCTTCAAAAGCTCATACCACAACGTCACGATGGGTAAAACGCAGCCTAACCTCTTCGCTTTCCGCGACGTGAATGCTCTTGCCCCGGCATTGCGCTCGTACGTTGTTCAGAGCCAGGCTGCTGGTATTGCTCGACACGGTGCTTTCAAGGTTGCCGTCTCTGGTGGCTCGCTGCCAAAGACACTCGCCCAGGCCCTCTTGGCCCCCTCTTCCGGCCCCAACGATGTCGTCGATTTCGCACGCTGGGAAATCTTTTTCGCCGACGAGCGTGCCGTGCCTCTCGATCACGAAGACTCCAACTATGCTCTTCTGAAAAAGGAGCTTTTGGACAAGATCCCTGAGGATCAGAAGCCTACCGTCCACCCCATCAACACCGAGTATCTGAACGACACTCAGGAACTTGCCGACCAGTACGAGCAGACCCTCGTTGCTAGCTTCGCCAGCCGCGACTCTGTTCGTCTACCCATCTTCGATCTCCTCCTCCTCGGATGCGGACCCGACGGACATACCTGCTCTCTCTTCCCCGGCCACGAGCTGCTCCGCGAGGCCAACGCCTGGGTCGCTCCTATCGAGGATTCCCCTAAGCCTCCCCCCAAGCGCATCACTCTCACCCTTCCCGTGGTTAACCACGCCGTCCGCGTTGCATTTGTCGCTACTGGAGGCGGCAAGAAGGATATCATGAAGCAAATATTCGATACCGAAGGTGGCCTGCCCTGTACTCTTGTCAACGAGGGCACGGGCGAGCGCTGCAGCTGGTTCGTTGACGAGCCCGCTGTCGAGGGCGTCAGCTTCCCTCGAAGGGCTTTCCTATGATACCATCCCCAAGCTAGCTATAATACCAAGCATCTCTACCCAGTTTTTGCGCCGTAGCCTGATGTACCATGCAAAACCACGTCAAATACTCTCGCAACCAGGTGGGGTCTGGCATCATACGAAAATCGCGGGGTAGCTGGACGACAAGCTATCCGTTCCATTATTACCCTGGTCCTACAAAACTGAAGAATCAGTGGCCTTGCCTGATTCCTCCACAACAAACTACGTGTATCGACGAATATGCTATTTGGTATGCGGGTCCCATTCGCTCCCTACTATTTATGACTTTGCTATTTCTTCACGACACCGTTTGAATTTTGCGTGGAAACCATCTAGAGGGCGTTCGTTTTGAGGTCGGGGAGCTTCCAAATGACATGACAACACAAACCGAAACACAAAAAAAAAAAAAACCGAGAAAAAAAAAAGAAAAGCAAACAAACATCATCAGCTTTCTGACGAGCTAGAACTCAGATCCCAAAGACTTGGCGTTTGAATGCGAAATGTCTGTTTTCACTTGATATCCGGTTGATTTACGCGAACATCAAATGATAGATAGAGGTGCACGTTCTACTAAACATGGCTTCCTTATAGGACAGTCAATGGACTTATATAACGGCTCTGTCCTGAGTCGATAAAGAAGGGGGAGAAAGTCAATCTATTCGTTACATGAAGAAAGTGAATCGCCTGCTGTGATGCCGCTCATGTCTATGTTATATGCCACGTTGGTTAATCTGATGTTTCAGGAAGTGCGCGCAAAACATGCTCAACATATTGCTCCGTCTTACACAACTCTCCAAACTGCTCCAGCTCTTGGGGTATCATCCACGTCCTCATCTCGGTTCATTCTCTCGATCCAGTCATCTTCACGCGCAAGCGCATCGCGCTCAATATCCTCCATAACGTTCAATTCCGTCAACATGCCATGAACGAGTTCTCGGGACCCTTCCACCATGCGTTGCAGACTCGACTGTTCCTTGGTGTCATCCTCCCCTTGACCCTCTGTTGGAAAGTCCCCCAGTTGACTGAGTTGTCGCTTCAGAGTATCTAATCGTCGGACCAGACCGGCGCATTCATCCTTCCACGCAGAATCAAGTTCACCAATGAAAAGCACATCGCTCTCTTGCAACAACACACCGCCCTCACGCCGTGCCTCTTCAATCTCGCACATCCGTTCGACCCATCGCTCGAAGCGTCTTACGGCCCTGGCGTAGCGACCACCGGGTTCCTCCAGCGCCCAGAGGCCACTTATGACCGAATCCAATACCTGGATGCGCTCTTCTAGGCCACCCCCAACGGCCCATTGACGAAGCGCTAGGACGTTCTCCTTCTCGACCTCCGCCTTCTCCTGATCGTCAACCTGTTTACTCTCGGCAGCAAGATTCGAGAATTGTTCACCCAGCTTGCGCTCGGCACTAGCTCTCCACGCAGCATCAACAGCGGGTGCATCTCGATGTAGGAGATGCAGCTGTAAAAGTTCGGTTTGCAGCCTACTTGTCTCGGCGGATGCGGCGACATTAGCAGGAAGCTTCGACGGCGAGGGTGGCGCGAGGAACGTCGAGGTCAGGGGTTTCGGCGCGGAAGACTTGGCGGGCGAATAGTGCTGCTGGAGGGTCGAGAAGGCTGGTCGAAGGCGAGGCGCAGTGCCAGAAGGCTTTTCTACCTTGGGCGCTGTCGAAGAGCGCAGGGTGCGAGTCGACTTGGTGGCAGTGGTGGTAGTAGTGCTTGTAGTTGTGGTACTACTGGCCGACGAGGTCGATGAGGTCGGTCTCAATGCAGGTGCATTCTTCAATCCGGTCGCGGTGCTCTTAGCACGCGTGTGCGAAGGGGCTGGAACTTTCCTGGTAGCTTGAGTCGGTCCATCTGCCGAGGTCGGCCTCACCGCTGGTCGAGTTCTCGTAGTTGTCGTTGAAGGAGGATACCTAGTTTCTCTCTTCACAGGTTCTGATGCTGCTGGTTTGGCAGGCTGTTTGACAGAGGTTGTTCTTGAAAGACCGGTTGCACCGTTCCTCAACGTCCTTGTTGTGGTGCTTGAAGTTGTTGCACTTCTAGTCAAAGGCTTTACAGGGAGACGACTCGGTGAGTGGTCTGTATCTGGGGCATTTGTAGCAGCAGCGGTGATTCTTGTTGCTTTTGTAGTGGTGGAAGAGGAAGGGGCGGGTTTACGGATTGATTTTGAGCGTTGCAATGTGGACATCTTGACCCCCCCTTCGTAATCTGTCTCGAGATGAAATGGGAATGGGATGTTTTAGTGAATGTTTATTGTGATGAAGGATGTAAGGGTCGCTTGGGCTACGGGTAGGTACCGGTAAGCTACGGTGGGTGGGTTCCGTTAGCCGGAGCACGGCCAGGGCTAAGTACGGTAAGTAAGGTACAAGTGGAGCTAGGCCTGCAGTGGCGGATCCTCGATCCTGTAACGCGGACTCGGAACCTGACTAGCTGAGCTGAGACCCAAACTCGCAAAGGGAGCTCTGAGACGAATGTTTAGTCTATGTCAGGGAGCCACCTTAGGAATGTAATTGTTTGACCAGAAACACGAGAGATCAATTGAGTTCAACATTATGTAAGAGATTCTACAAGAGTCAAGTCTCATGACATCTGGTGCAACTCACTCAGAAGCTCCCCTTCATCCCTCCATGGATTGCACTAGATCACGTCCCAGCCCAAACATCGATAGTTTCACTTAATGCAGGTTGGTGTTGATTTTTGGATCAAGAGTTCTTCTCAGAATTCGTCAGTATTTAATGCAGTCCTATCTAGGGTATCACGATATTATCTGTGTCCTTCAGATTGCCGTATCAGAGCAGTCAAACACAAGCCCATCTCTCTCTTTGATACCGTGAGATTGGACCAACAACATTTGGTTAACACGTCCTACCCCGGTTCATCCTTTTTTCATCCGTTCTGGCAGGTGTACTACTGACAGCAAGCGTGGTATCATCCCATCCGCGACAAATAACATCGTGCGGCATCCATGTCCTTTCTCAGCATTCCTTCAAAAACCTTCTTATATAATACATGCAATGTATCAAACAAAGCAACCCCGCGACAATTCTCTATGCGAAATAAAAGAAAAAGCACAATGGCAATAAGTGTGAGCATCATGTTTGTAAAAAACCGTAGATGATTGATGAGTTTTATAAAAACAAATTGGATGGTGGTAGTATTGGTGTATGTAGAATTATGCCGTAACCTGCAGGCTGTCAACCATGCGGCGGAGGTCATTACTATTGTTGTGAAGCGTTTTCACGCAGGGTTCGCATATTCGTAAATGGCAGAAAGTGCAAGTCCATCGATCTTCAACATCTGACTTGTCGCAAGTCTGACATGTTAACGGGTAATATCTGTTGGTCCGGCGGTTCATCGTCTTATGTCCATGATAACAAGAGAAGTGCGACTTCTTAAGAGGTGGCGCTTTAAAAATGGTGCCCTCTGCAATGGGGGGCTCGGACTGTCTGGGGAAATATGCGACTTGCGGATCGTACTCTTGCACAACCTTCATTTCCGGGTACAGGGTACCATCTCTGCCTTTGTAAAGAGGCCCCTGAGAGTCCGACGAAACAAGCCGTGGGTCGTGTTCAGCTGATAATTGACGAGGCAGAGCATTGGATCGTGCGGGTGAATCTCGTGGTGGGAACCTAGAAGGTAGTTCCACAGGTGGCTGAACCTGGTGGACCGCAGTATCACTACTGGATGATCCCCCACTGCCCTTTGAATCAGTGAGTGAAGGCAGTGATCCTACCAGTGGAGATTCATTTTTCAAATCTAGTGATTTAGGTGAGGGCTTATCTGGCTCGGGACTTGAAAGCTTGGGAGCTGGAATAGCTTTTCGCGTAATGCTACCTGTATTTCTTGAAGGCTCCTGGTTTTGGTTTTGGGGAGATATATGGGGGATATCATCGGGAAGCTCTGGCGACACCTGCGCAACAGGTTCTGGGGATGAAGCGGGCGATAGAGGTGAGACGATCGAATCCACAATGGGTGTCTTGATATCTTCCTTCTGATATTCAGGAGTGGGAGGGCGGTGTGCCCCAGGTCGCTGAGTTGGAGACTTGGTAGTGTCGCTCGACGATTTCCCTCTTCGGTGAAACTGGAGTTTGTCTTTGAGACGATTGAGTTTGGAGCTGTTGCCGCCCATCGTCGGGCTCTCAAGCACCTGCTCAGCAACTGGCGTCTGTCGAGCGTCCTGGCCAGCAGGAGCTGCTGGTTTGGTGCTCCCAGGCTGCCAGCTCGGGGCTGTGGAGATGGACGGAGGCTGTTGTTGAACGGGTGGTGGCTGTGCGACAGTAGATTGTGTCGTGGCGGTGGAACCGTGACTAGATACAAGAGCCAAGTCGGGAAGCTCAAGGCTCCGATCGGCCTTTGAAGATCGACGACGCCAAAGTTGAGGCTGCTGCTGCTGTTGTTGCTGCTGAGACGGAGACGACGGAGAGTTCAGTTCAAGCGACTTCTTCACTGGGACTGGTTTCCGAATGGGAGCAGGAGTTGCCGGAAGATGGTATTTGCTGTTTTTGGAAGGAAGCGGTGGTGGTCGAATATCCTTAGCGGGCAACTTAGGTGCATCATATTGTTGATGTTGCTGTTGCTGAAACTGGTGTTGCCAGGTGGGGGCGCTTTCCAATGTGCCAGTCTTGGTGTTGGCAGGTGGAACTTGGTGGCTCAGGGATGTGTTTGCCTCACTTTGAAGAACACTGCTGTTAGCTTCGTCTGGTGATCTAACCAGCGATTCGCCCGAGGAATGTGAGTAAGCTGATAAGATACTCGACAGTGAATCCGAAGGTGAAGGAGGTGTTTGCGATGGAGATGGCAGTTGGGACTCCTTTTGAGATAGTGGTGGTGGATTCGCTGATAGCTTGCCTATGGGTCGACGTGGGATCGCCATTTTGGGCGGACTCGATGGAGGGAAATTGACTTGAAGCAGATGCAGCGGCGGCAGTGATAATGGCAATGATTTAGCGTTTGCTTTGCCTATACTAGTCGAGCGCGGCGGTGGTGGAGGAAGTTCTTTTGCTGGTGGTAGACGAGGGGAAGCTTCTTCGTAATAATCGTCATAAAAGCTTGGGTCGTCAGGGCCTGGGACATCCGGAAGAGCTTTAGACCAGCGAGAGGTGCCCGTTTTAGGCGGTTGCAGAGAGTTTGTGTTCAACATGATAGCCATGATGAGACGAAATCTGTCGTGTCAACCTGGGACGACGGGGAGGGATGATGCCGTTAACTTGAAGCAAGTTAAAACAAGTGCAACCGGGGGACGCGACAGCGAAGTAATGCAAGAGGCTGGGTAACTAAAACGCATGAAATGCCGGGCCCTGGAATCCTTAGATAATATGGATCGAAGGGGATCACAGGAAACGCGCCCCTCGAGGGAGCATCCAGGTAGAAATCAAGTGGGGAAGGAAGGGACGAAAGACAGGTGAAACCAGCAGAGAATGAATGAATGGAGCAGGAGTAGTAAGTTTAGATTGATATTGAATCAAGTGGGACGAACTTCCATCTAAATGGGATACAATCAATGTGTGAGAGTGAGAGAGATGAGGAAGAAGTAAAAGAGAATGATGGAGAATACGTCGATGAAGAAAATAGAAGAAACGGTTCTTCGATAAGGAATAAAGTACCTAAACAAGGAAGGAACAAAAATGTGATGTGAGATGGAAGATGGAAGGCGAAACAGAATTAACCAAGGGAAGGAGGCCTCGAGTCGATCCATCTCTTGGTATTAGGCAAGTTTGGGTTGGGTCTTGGTATTCTTCCACCTCCCATTGAATGTTTCCTGCCTTGCCCAGCCAGTCTACTTTTCTTGGTTTCTATTTAGCTAACACCTAAAGTCCCTACTAAGGTAGGGTTTCATCTAGAACCTGCCATAACCGGGCAGTTCAAAGTTTGGACCAAGTCGTTGGGATTGGGGCGTTCTGTTAGGATCATGCAAAGTAAAAGCAAGCAAGCAGTATGTATGTATGTATTTGGCTCATAGGCTACTACCTACGGGAATGGCAAATGGAGGCTTGGTCGTGGCTTCTGTAGGATCTTTGGCCGCTTCAAAGTGAACCGTTTGGAGGGGGGAAAGAGGCGAGCAACATTTCTGACTGTGGTTCGTCGAGTTCTGGTTCATAGCAATCCGCAAGCAGGGGACTTTTTTTTTTACCGGGGCCAGGACTAGGATCCATAAGGTGAAACGACCATTAGATTGGATCTCCATCCAGTTTTGAGCGGGGGAGCTTGATTCACTACAGCTGAATCCACGTCACTTCCCAACCACCCCTGCATTAATTAAGAATTGACTAATAAAGAAGGAAAAAGAAGAGTAAAAGCCCTTCAATTTGCAGCTAATAATGATTCATTGAAATTCAATGCCACAAGAGATCACATGAAATCAGCAAGTAAGATACCTACCCAGTTAGGTAGTCCTTGTTCCTGTAAATACGGGCTATACTCGTGCTTTGTACCGCAACTCAAATCGTGATACCAATAAACTCAAAAGCATCGGATAACGGCAGCTCTTCCTCGTGGGTGGCCAACTCGTAATATGCATGCAGACCCATCTTTTCTTCATCTCGTCTTACACTGTACTCAAGTTGCACAGCCTAATAGTCTGCATTACTAGTAGCTAATTAAGGCACATTTATCAAGTTATTGTTATCAACTTGAAGCAAACAGAAGGGTCTTTCACCGTTCTCGCTCCTCTCAGGTCATATGACTGTAATTATTCATATCCCATTCTTGGCCGTAGAGATACAAAAGTTTACTTCAGAGACTCGCCTTATTACTGTGCCACGCCTTGTCGTCACCAAGCCGAGCATGCCGAAGTGATCAATTTGCAAATGTGTCCGCGGACTTGTTATATCAACCCTTGCTCTTGATCGCCCACCAACTCAACACGTCACGTCTTATGCACGCTCGGGACGATCGACCCCCCCTCCCAGAGTGCATCCAAACCTCTCCACAACTAATTACACGCTGCAGAGTCTCGGAGTCTGATGGTATCGCTCCACCCTGCAATATCCGAATGCATTCATCGCCCAGAATGCTCAAAAGACAAAATGTGCAGTAAGCATTTGACAGTGATATAATTATGACGCACTATTGTCTCTCCTCTGCGACGCCTTGGGTATTGGTCGCGGAAAACACTCAACTTCTGACCCGGATTAGTCTTTTATCTGAGTCTTGTTAGCAGTTCAAACTGACCAACCTTTCCATGTTTCACATCAAAGTCATAAAAACATCTTCTAGACATAAACCATTGCTGTCGAACTCTCGTATGTGTTTCTGTTTTTGTTAGAATTTGCATATCAGCATCTTCGTGTTATTAATATTATGAGACGAGTAGAACAAAAGTTAACTAATAGTTAGGCAGACTGGGCAAAAGGTTATTAGTAGCTAATGCCTTCTTTATCTTACTGTACCTAAGCCTAAATTACGTAGCAAGCTTTTATGCAAACAACAAACTCTAGTCTGAGATTCTGTTCTACGTCAGAAAGGTAAACATACGTTTCGCATGCGTGGTTCAGTTGATCATTGTTACAACAGGAAATGCCAATCATCAGACTATTATAATTCGGCCTGCAATAGTACGCCTCTTGATTTGAACACAAATAGCATTTGCTCAGCACGCAGACGAGGTCCAACAGATTCTGTCTGACAGTCTGACCGAGGTTGTGCACAGATCAGACACTCACTCTTATCAATGAGAAGAGCTTTTCTCATGACATGATGCCCCCCGTTAGATCCATCTGATGGCTGCTCAGATCTCACTCTTACTGTCAGATACAGAAGGTAAGAAAATAGTCTGGGTATGTCGACATAGGCAATTATATCATTTAAAGTGACCTGGTTTATGGTGCTTTTCTATCTGTCTAAAAACCTCTCCTCTGACGGAACTCCTCGTTCTGTAACTTGCGTTCTCACCACAAGCAAACTTGGTAAAAATGCCGAACATATTGAATTCAGAAAGTCCATCTGAAGTTTCGCCACTTCTCGGAGATGATGGAAGCGATAGACCAAGTATTAGAAACACTAAAAATGGCCAACATGCAGAAGACGATATTCCAACACGAGTATATTCCGACAGAAAGATGAACCTACTTCTCGCAGCTGTCGGCATTGGTGTACGTATTCTGGGCATCTTTAAGAGACCAAGCTGTACTTACATGAATTACTAGGTTTATTTAGCTGCTGCAGATCAGCTCATAACAGTTGCAACATACGCAAAGATCGGCAACGAACTTCAAGCTCTCAATAATACCAGTTGGGTTGCTACAGCGTGAGACTATCAGAAGAGTACCAGTATGAACATCGACTGACATATTGCTAGCTACTTTCTCACACTCACAAGCGGGCAGCCTCTCTATGGTAAACTCAGCGATATCTTTGGCCGTAAATCTTGTCTTCTTTTTGCCTACACCGTCTTTGCCATTGGCTGTCTTGGCTGTGGTCTGGCGCAGTCAATGGCCCAGCTCTGTATTGCGCGTGCTATATCTGGCATTGGCGGAGGAGGCATGAATTCCGTAGTCACTATCCTCCTTAGTGACCTGGTGCCATTGAAGGAGCGCGGGATATGGCAAGGAAAGATGAGTCTTCTCTTCTTTGCTGGGACTGCCACGGGGGCTCCCCTTGGAGGAGTTATGGCTGATTCGATCGGCTGGCGATGGTGAGTCCCAAGTGTATCGCGCCATAAGATATTTGACGTAGACTGATAGATTTTCAGGTCGTTCCTGGGCCAGGTACCACTTTGTTTTGCTGCGTTCGTTGCCGTTTACTTCGTCTTGGACCTTCCTCCAGTAGAACACAACCACTGGCTCTCTAAGATTCGAAAGGTTGACTTCCTCGGCGCTTTAACCCTTGTGACAGCCGTAGTCGCCCTTCTCGTTGGCCTCGATTCTGGGTCAAATCGAGGCTGGTCACACGACATCACTATTATTGCCCTATCCTTGACTCCCATGCTCTTCGGACTGTTCGTCTTGGTCCAACTCAAGGTTGCGTTGTACCCGCTTGCTCCAGGGCATATCATTTTTGATCGAGCTCTTTTTGCATCTTATCTGGTGAACTTCTCCGCGGTTTCTGGGCAGACCTCGGTGATATTCTACATACCTCTTTTCTTCCAGGCTGTTCAAGGGCTAGACGCTACTCAGAGCGGTTCGCTGCTTGTCCCAGTGATGCTGTCCGCTGTTGCCGCCTCGATTGTGAGCGGATGGGTCATTAAGAGAACCGAAAAGTTCTTCTTCCTAAACTTATGTGGCTATGTCCTTGCATTTGTTTCGATTGCTCCTATATGCTGGTCCGTCTGGTATCGATCAACTCTGTGGACATCCGTTACCATTGTCGTCATGGCCTTGGGAACTGGTAGTGGTATGCAAGAGAAATCCTTTCATTATTTCGCAAGTCAACTAACCAATTTAGCCTTCATCACGACACTTATTGGTCTCCTTGCCAATGCTACAGTCGAAGATACAGCTGTTGTTGTGGCAACTTCTTACCTCTTTAAAGCTCTCGGTTCTAGCATGGGTGTCAGCGTTGGGTCTGCCGTTCTTCAACAAGTTCTTCGGACAGAGTTGATTGCAAGACTTCCCAACCAGGGCGAAGCTCGTGAGATTGAAGAAAGGGTTCGTCAAAGTTTAGAATACATCAAGGAATTGCCACCCAATATCGCCGATCAAGTAAGGTGGAGTTACCAGATCGCCACCATCTGGACTTTGGCTTCATCTTCTATCCACTTTTTGTTGGCCTTTATTTTTAGTTTCTGGATGAAAGAGAGACCTCTTAAGCGATAGAGAGACGAATTTGAGCTTACATATAGCTACCAGCTGCAGTCGTTATTTGTCAAGCCATAATGAAGCCATTAAACTGTATTTCTTCGGTGGGAATCTCGTAGATCAAGTTTCCCTTCATAGACCGTGGGCAGTTGATTGCGGTGGAATAGGTGGGTTAAGACAAAGAACATCGCTTGTCATGAATGGAAGCTACATTCAGAGGTTCAGAGAAGTGGGGTAGCTTGCTCCTGCCTACCTCCACTAATGCAAGGCACACCCGTTACCCCACATTCAGGGTCGATCGATCCCCACTGCACCTTCTTCCATTTCGCCCTGTTTAAATACATCACCAACAAGCAGACTTCGACATCAACGACTGCACAGCTGTTTGGCCATTTGATGGTTCTTGACTATGAGGCCGTTCTTCAAGAACTGGCAACAAGGATCATTCGGAATACTGATGGCTAGATCCTCCCGGGCCGAAGTAAGTGCTGCCAACTGACATCAAGACCTGCAGCAGTCAACAATATGAAGGGAGCAAGTTCGATTCGGTCTTGACTGGCACAGCCAAGATCTGACAACGTCGGTAAAGCGATAGCTCAAATTCTCTGAACCTAAGAAAGCTGCGAGAAAAGGCTTCTTGTAAGGTGGCACCAAATACCGTTCAATCTGAACCTAGATCTTGCTGCTCCTTTTATGCCTGCTTAACCTTCAGTCACTTCGCCTGATGCAGCTTACCATCTGGCATATCATGCACAAGATATCTCTCGGTTCTCGAGGGTTTTCATTGGCCAGTCGTGCCAAAATGATGATTCAGAAAAAGAGGTGCTTCCACTACAAAGTTCAAAGGGTTGTGTCAATGTTGCGAGCATGTTCCACCCTCGTGCAGCCTAACTTATCTAACTACTTTCAACTAATATTCCGTATATCCCATATCCCACACAGAGCTCCTTAAGTACAATCGAAGTATCAAAGCGCTACCCGCGCATCAAGTAGCGGCCTGCTTGTAGGGCGCATTCTACGAATCATGGCGTCCATACTAGTGATGTGTATTACGAACGCGTGTGCACGACTTCCTCGCTAGACCATTATCCTTCGAGTCGTTAAGCAGTTCGGTTAACATGTTATCAGAAGATCCACGCAAACCTATCCAGCTACCACGACTGATGCGTGTACGGGTGTCGAAGAAGCACCAACAAGACGGTTGATTTTTTTCAATCTTATCTTGAATTACAGTGACACTAGGTTCACTGACACCATCAGGTATACGCAGGAGCGGGAGACATCGTACCCAGCCGCAGAGACTCACGCACTGCGTCGTTGTGGTTGACGGAAAAGTGTCTACCTGGGCATAGTCTCCAGCTTCTTCCTTCGAATCTTTCATTTAGATCTTTTCCCTCCATATTCCCAGAGGTGAAATGTCATTGCCATTTTCCTGTGGCAATTTGAGGGCCTTGACAAGGTATTGCGAGTCACTTATTGCCTCGGCAAGGCAATTCCAATTATTCAGATTCCTCATTTTAATCGCTATGAATAAAGTTGATTCAACATTCAAGCCAAAATGTTGTCCACAGACCTCCCCAAAACGCCATTTCTCCTCCGGGTATCTATACAATCATACAGAGACATAAACCACCAGGACCCAGTAGGTTTGTTCTCGCATCAATTCTCGTGAACCATTCTATTCACATGTCTTTTGACACCACCCGTCTTATTCACGCTGCCATCTTGGCTCTGACAGGTCGACTTCTTGGGGAACGACTAGACCATCAACACTCTCACGAGGGGTGCTGCCCAAGAGAGTTTCTCGGTCCTTCTTCTCCTTCTCCAACCTGGACTCCTTTCCGGCAGCTGAATCATCCTCCTCTTCTGGGACAGCCACCAGACCTCTATCGCTGGTCCAGCTGGCAGCTCGACCGCTGCTGTACCCTCTTGGCCGAGTGGGGGAAAGTGTGGCTCCAGTAGGCGTTAGTGCTCCAGACTCTTGAGCTTCGCCCTGGGCCCCGGCATAGCTGAAGTCCCCGCTTCCAATACGTTCTTTAGTCACGGAGCCGCGGCGTGCTACGTAGTCGTCGAATTGGGTGTCACGCTTGTGCGAGTATACGCTAGGCGTTCGCTGGACAGTGCCCATTTCGACGGATTCACGCTTGGAGATGATGCTCGCTCGGGAAGATGCTGAGGAGTAGTGCTTGTCGGTTGACTGTCGAGCATATGCAGTATCGCGCTCGACATCGTCGTTGAAACCATACGGCTTGACGTTGACGGGATGGGTGTATTCGTCATAAGCGGAGAGGCGACGGTATCTCCGCACCGAGTAAAAGACCAAGATGAGGGAGGTGATGCTGGCACATGTGAGTTACAAGAACCATAGATAAGGTTTTGTGATGACGGAAACTTACATGAAGGCACAGTCCAGCGCCAGAGCTACGAGTGAGTAGTGCTTATCGTGCTTCTCGGTGTAAACAACAATATCAAGGGCGAGAGTGGCAATAGCGCAGGTCAACTTGATAACGTGTGTGAAGAGCATAGTCCACGGCGTCAGGGCCTCTGCGAAGTACTTGGCGATTTCGACCAAACTGCATAGAGATGCGACGAACCACAGGGCCACATTGGTAGCCTCCCATCTATTCAAGGGGTCAGTAAACGATAAGTTTAGCTAGGTGCTTTTGTGCCTACTTACACAATCTCAATTGTAGGGTCGTCGTTCTTTTTGTCCCCATCTTTGTTCACCTTCATGCTGTCGCCCAGTCTATAGGCGAAGAGGCCCATCATGGACATGGAAAGACATAGTTGAAGGCCCCAGGTGGGGACGAGGACCATTGCACGCCATTTTGATCTGTCGAACTGTGCCTGAGCACGATGGTTTCCGTTCAGAAGCATGCTGTGCGGTTGTCGCCTTTTATCTTGGGGGGGTTTTCTTTGATGTGTCTTTGGAGTGTCTGGTGAATATGCCCTGCACTGGACTGTGCTGTCGTCCGTCTCCTCTCCTCCAGTCTTGTTTGCTCAATGGGTTTGTTTTTTGGGGTTACTCGTCTCTCATACAGTAACAGATGGTTGCAGGTGTGTAATCACGGTCATGAGGCTGTTTGGGTATTATGTTGTGTTGTGTTGTATTCTGTAGCTGTCGTGCCTGTTCTGTTTTGCCTTCGTCCTGCGTGCGTTGTATTGTGATTGTGATCCTGCAAAACCTTAAGGTTCCTTGTTTATCAAGAATCGGTCATTTGAGCATCAGCAGTTCATGCCTGAGAAGGGGGCCAGCCCTCTTATTTATTCACTGCTAGTACTGCATACAACAAATCAAGCGTCTGCCTCCGCTCCCCGCAGCCCGAGTGAACTCAGCCCTCTTGCTCAATATTCATGGGGCCAGGGATGATGAGCCATCGCTCCACCATTGTGCAGTCAAGAGTGACGCCTTGTCGGGTTACTCAACTGGAATTGGGCTTAGTGCTGATGGAGGGCTGCGGCTGAGAGGAGAGCTTTGCTGACACATGGTTGAACAGCTCAGAGGGGACTTTGCGACATGACACAGGGTGATAATTTGCTGGCGGTAAGAAAAACAAAAGGCCAATTCTATTTAGTACTTGTTTAGTTGCAGGCTTACGAAGAGTTGGTTCTTATGGAACGCGTCAAGGAAATATTGCTCTTCTCAGAGTTGATATATACCGAGTCAGCCTCGAGGTTAGCTAGGTTTTTTCAGCTTCAGCCATTAAAAAAGGGAGTAAACAAAAGCCACCAGCCATCCTCTCTACCTCTGTCTTACTACCGAGCCTAGCTAAAACTCAACGGCCCCTACGGAGTCGGAGTTGGTGGGTTTCGAACGGTAAATGAAGGAATCCTTCCAAAATTGACGCCAGGGTTAAGCGCGAGGCGGCGCCGTGCACACACACGTTGGGGCCCTGAGGAGAGAGGCATTTTTAACGCCCATGGCTTCAAGATCAAGTCCGTCTTGGTTCTTGAAAACGGCAAGGCTGACTTTGGGTTTCGTTATGAAAAAGTAAGAGTCACTTCCCTTTCTCCACTTGCTGATCCTGTAAATAGCAGCAAGGGGACTCATAGACTGTGGCCACGATGCTGTTGCATAGTGGACTCAAACCACCAAACTTCGCCTAGAGAGAGGGGGAAATGCATTGCCTCATCGAATGTTCCAAGGGATCGAGCTGTCGAGCTTGGGAAGAGGGGGGAAAGTGGCGATAGAATAAATAAAAAAGTGCGCTGAGTGGGGGTTGAAACCAGGATGTATTCACCAAGAGGCTGGGTCGGTCAACGGATGAGAGTTGAGAATGAAATAATGAGGTACTGAGAATAGAAGTCAGGACCAAAAACCTGGGAATATCATCTTGGCTGCATGGTTAATTGTAAGCCAACTGCGCCTCGATCCTTTCTCTGTGTCGGTCTGTTTCTACCAACGAGCTGCTCTTGGTAGCCAGATGAAGAATAGGCACCGAGAAGCAACAGCAGCGACAACGACAACGATTGGGTATTTAGCCACAAATAGTTATAGCTACAGTTGCAGTTAGAAGTTGGCAGGACTGAGACTACTAACTCATAGGGCCCTCCAATAGCTGCCAAAGCCATGTCATCACAATTGGGGATCTACATAGGGTCTGTGGGGCTCGAGTTGGGAGTGGACAGTTTTTAAGGGCCCGCAAGGCTGATTGCAGTCGCATCGCATCATGTATGTTAGTAGCTTGAATAGGTAGGATAGCTTCAAGGATGTGTTTTGACTGTATGTCAAGACGTTGTGAGACTTGTATGCTGCCTTTTCCCATAGGTCCTAAGATAGGACGAACGCCTATTGCTTAGGTACTTAGGAACGTACTATTATGCTTATTTGAAGCTTCTCAGTACTTACTTCTGTCAGGATACCTAGGTAAGTAGGTTCTATTTCGTACCTAGGTATGGAGGGAAGACACAGGCTTACCTGATGCTTGAAACATGTTAACTCTTTTTGGTATCCAATGCGGTGTCATGGCCCCCGTTTAAATCGTCGGTTCAGAATATGATTGACCAGATCGGATTCAACTTGGTCACTGTAGCGAGATAAACAGCATACAAAGGTACGGACGCAGTAACAAAGGCCATAATAGTGATGAGAAGGACTTCAGTACAGATTTTGCATAATAGTAATAAACCAATCTCACATTCTTTCTCTTTACTGCTACCGAGTTTCAACAGCCAAGCGGCTTTTTGTTCAATCACGCCAAGCTTGGATGACTGCGTCTTACAGACTACAAGAAAGGCATCATGATTCCACAATAGCTCAAGTGAGCAGTGCTTCCATTTCTCGAACCTTATATCCTATTCTAAACAAGCCCAAAAAAATCAACCGCTATTATTGTTGTGGGATCCCTCAAGTCATCGGATTGCATTGGATTAGATCTCGTCTCTTTGTGAAGAGGCAACCGTCCGATCTGTCCGTCTGTTCATTACGAGGTCCATCTCAGTATTGGACCACCCAAGTACCCGGGCGGAGAGTCTCTTAAATCAATACTTCTTCTTTTGCTGCTGTTGCTGCTTCTGCTGCTGGGCGATGGCTCGCTTCCTGGTGGGAACCTCGGCAGCGTTGAATGCCACAACGTTGCCCTGTGCGTCTGTCATGGCGGGAACGTTGACGTCGACTCGCTTGACTTGTAGATGTTAGACGATTTTCCATTTGAACTGGGGACAGGTTTGAACTTACTCAAGCCGGCAGAGGCGGCAGAGACAAGGGCGATGAGGGCGAAGAGTTGGAACTTCATCTTGATTGATTGAAGGAAAGTTGAGTGATTGTAAGTTGGTTTGGTAGAAAATGAATTGAGGCGTCGGCCGGCGACGAGAAAGAAAGACTGATCGGAGAAACTAAAGTGAAGAAGAGTTTAGATTGAGATGCTCAGCATGAGGAGGTACTTGGCTTTGGCTGGAAAGACACGAATATTTGTACTGCAGCTCTGCATCTCGACGCTGCTATGCCTCTCCCCCCCGGATTTGTGTTTACAACTCGAGACACCGAATAAGCTTCATGAGACGTGTTTGAGGGTTTCTGTCCCAGCATTCGAGAGCCTGGTGTTACCAACTCTATGCGCCTTATTCGGGACTTAAAGTAGCCGACACTCGATCATCATGGGCGTCGTAAGCTCTTAAGTGTACACTACCAGCATTAAAGATGAATCATCAAGAATTAAGAGTTGGATCCTGGGCTTGAAACATGGAGTTGAGCGATCCTGTAACCGGGGCGCGATGATCAAACTGGCGGCTGTCCACCTTCCGGTTGCAAGATGATACTTGGCTTTGTATCAGCATCATCGCTACAGCTTGCTTCGCCTCTCCACGATTCCTCGTACCCTGGCGTTAAGACATGATATATTATTATGTCATGTCCACTGCAGAGTAGTAATTGTTTCATCCGATCAAGTTCTCTCTTCTCTTCAAAGCAAAGATTACCTTTTAAAGTTAGAAATGGATGAGGACCCAGCCTGTTACATAAAAAAGGTTAACTTGACTTCCAGTGGACTCACAACCGGCCCAAGGGGTACTAAGGCAATGATCGCGGGGTGATTCAGGCCTAAACCGCCTAGAGATACTTTAGCTCGAGGTTTCCCGTCTTTCGAGGATAAAAATTAAGCTTCCTTTTCCAATCATGCAGCCATGGCAATTATGACGCTTTTAGCTTAATGCAGCTTTCCCAAGCAAGATTCGCGTGCAATCATAACTCTAGCGCCTCTAGTCCCCTCCTCATGACTCTGTTAGGCAAACCGTATTGGTCTTTTAATTGGGTTTGTTATCACCGAGTCGAGCAGCAGTTCCACCAGGTGAATTAATTACCCCTCCATGTTTAACCATCTCACCAGACAACCTGGTCTGCGATTCCTCTTCTTCCTCTTCTTCTCCCTCTTCCACATTCTGCAGCAGCTAGCACCTCACATTCTCTATTTGGTGCCTCTACGTCTGACAGTCTCTTTCGCCCCATGCTCTCGCTCAAGGCATAATCTCTTGCCCGCTTCTGCTTCCTGTCGTAACAACCACTCCATTCTAACAAAGTCTCCTGACTCTTTTTCCAGTCTACTCCTTCTTCCGATGGCTACCAAGGAACACTGTCTCGCATGCTTCGAGACGCTCGATGCTCATCTGAATAATCGAAAGGCCCTAACTCTGGAAGAAATCCAGGAACTTTCGGCTCCTGCACCAGAGTTGGAGCTCACATCGCCCAAAGCTCTCGACGATCCCAGCCTTCAACATCTTACGGTCCCTGACGCCAGTGCTTCATCCTCCTCTTCATCGACCTCGCTAGGTGCCTCAACACCCGCTACAAGTACTTCTTCCCTGCCTATTCCTCCAAGCTCCACCCCGCTGTTTGTGACATGGAACACTATGAATGACGGCGAACCCATGCTGCGCGGCTGCATCGGCACCTTTGAATCCCAAGATCTATCCGAAGGCATCCCCGAGTACGCTCTCATCTCCGCCCTCCACGACACCCGTTTCTCTCCCATAAAAAAGTCGGAGTTGCCGACGCTGCAGGTCGCAGTCACGCTACTCACCGACTTTGAAGAGGTCGATGACATCTTCGACTGGGAGATTGGCGTCCATGGCATCCGGCTCTCCTTCCTCGACCGCGGCCGCCGCTACGGCTCCACATATCTCCCCGATGTCGCCTCCGAGCAGGGTTGGACCAAGGACGAGACGCTCTTCAGCCTCATCCGCAAGGCCGGATGGACTGGCAGCCGGGGTCGCTGGAAGGACTTGGATCTCAAGGTTACGCGTTACCAGGGCAAGAAGACGACTCTGGAGTATGACGACTACAAGAAGTGGCGGGACACCGTTGAGGCGTGAACTTGCGGTTTAGAAGATGCTGCTTCTAGACATAGAGGCCCTGGCGTTTATGATGACACAAGGGTAAATCTCTTGATGGTGACGATGATGATGACTTTTTTTACTTTTCTACTTCTCTTCTCTTTTATTCTACACTCATAAGGTAGAGCTGGGTTTGTAAACACCCTCATCTAACAGTCAGCTACAGACAATAAACCTTATTTATGATTGATCTGGACTCAGAGGCTTGACTTTCAGAATCTCAACGTGCGACACTTTATTTTTCGATGCAACTACAAGACTTGCGAAATCTGCTAGTTCATGGAGGCAACGCTGCATTGCTGTTCGTAATCCACGTCTACTGACAGGGTTACATGGTCTTTCACAAAGCATTCTAACATCCAGGCCACCCTGTGTTAACAAAACACAACTTGCCAGTGGATAAGATATCGCAAAAGGGGTGTCAAAATGCTATAAAGTCCCAACAATTCCCCCGGTGACAAAAAACAAAAACAACAGTGTCCATGCAGATAGAACTCCTGATGGCAGATGTGTAGGGGTTATCCCGTCGCTCCCCGAACAGAACGCGTCTGTTTAAAAGAAATTGACAAAAAAGAAAAGGAAAAAAAAACCCAAGCCCTTCGCCTAGACGCCGAGGTATCCCTGGTATATGATGATTTTGAAGCTTTTGAAAGATCCCTCCCAACAATGACGCATAATGCCTCTTTTCCTTCTTCCGTGGTTTTTCCTCTCCCTTGTCCATCCATGCCCATGCATTTTTGCCGATCCTGTTTACCAGCACCGCAGACTCTTCCAGAAGCTACCGTCCTTCTTCCCTCCAAGATGATCATCCTGCAAAGTTGGCCCTCGCACTCCTACAGCACGCTTCTCGTTCTCGCTGTCAGTGGGCAGGGGCGTCAACGGCTTGGTCATACCACGCGCATTCGAACGTGCTGAATCGTTGCCTATGTCGGCGAGTCGTCGTGCCTCAACCACCCGGCGTACAACGAGCGCAAACGTCTCTTCGATGTTGACCTCTAGGCGCGCACTAGTTTCCATAAAACCGCAGCCACGCTTGCGCGCCCACTCGAGACCTTGAGCAGCGGGAACCTGCCTGCTCTCTTGCAAATCGCACTTGTTGCCAGCGACAAGCTTAACTGGAGGAATGGTGCGAGAACGGGTGTCGTAGCCGGAGCGTAGACCAGCGCGGCGTGCGCGGTCAGCGTTGTCGAGGCGGGTCTCGGCCTCCATATCGATAAGCTCGTTGAAGTGCTGAAGGGCGTCGAGTGAGTCTTTGGAGGTGATATCGTAGACGAGCAGGAAAGCGTCAGCGCCGAGGTTAGACGATGCCCACATGCCTCGGTACTCTTCCTGGCCAGCCGTGTCGGTAAGGGCGAGGTGGTAAGTAACTCCATCTATGCGGCGCGTCACACTGTATGAGTCCTCGATAGTTGGGTCATAGTCTGATGTCCATTGCGAGCGGACGAGTCGCAACGTAATGGAGGATTTACCACACCCGCCGTCGCCGCAGATGGTGATGGATATAGGGACAGGTGTTTGTATCGGGGCCGTCATGTCGAGTGATGTGCTGTGTCGCTTGCGAAGCGATCGATTGGTGAGAGTGTGTGAGTGTGTCGTGGAAAAAAGAGAGGTAGCTGGTTGCGCAATTGGTTGTTGCACAGCTGGAGCTATGGAGGGTCGTAATAGGCACCAAAACTAAACGGTTGTGGAGGGAGCTAAGAGATGGAGCTCTCTAAAAACGATCTAGAAACGGGCGCGTCGCTAAGGGCTTTGGATTGCGGTGGTGTAGAAATCAAGGTAATTTTTATCTTGAGCGTCGTGGCTGGCAACGTTGTATAGATCTGGATCGGGATCTGAATCTGAGTTTGTCTAGTCTCGTATCGTGATAGATCGTCGTTGTTGTTGTCGTTGTCGTGTTCGTTCGCAACAAAATGGGTGGCGAGGTACGAGGTTGTGTCTATGTAATGAAATGGTTGGGTAGGTATGATGATATAATATGAAAGTAAGGATCGTTGCTGGATCGTAGCGTTATGCAGTATGATGTTATGTGTTGTGATCAGATAGCCCTGAGGTCCGAGTTTCTGGCCAGATAATTGCAAAAAGGATGCAAAGAATTCGAATGAGTGGAAGAAGAGGGGCTTGGATATCTGAGACAGTTCAATCCAGCGAAGGGTGGGAAAAGGATGACAAATACGTGGACAAATTGGTTGATGGCCTGGCGTAGAAGCAAACAATTTTTGTTCTCCCTTTTGTCGTCGTCTTTGTTGTCCGTCTTGAGAAGGAGTCTGTTCAAGGTTCAATTTTATGAAAAAGAAGCTGGTAGCTTAGGTATGATGGATAGCAGGTACTAAGGGGGGTAGTGAGAAAGAAAGTCGTTGGTGAAAGGAATGACACAACGGAGAGAGAACAAAGAACAAAGAGAAACGACAAAAGGGAAAGAGAAGCGAAGAGTTTGTTCTTGTTTCTTTTTCCCTTTTCTTTTTTCCCCCTCTACTGCAAGCTCTCTCGGTTCTCTTTCAAGATACAGTCATGGTTTCCCCCCGGTAGCGGGACAACGGCTGAAGGTGCCGCGGTCAAGTTCAAGGCAAGCAAGCCTTTAGATAGTGGAGGTAGACAGGCAGGCTAGCAGGGTTAGCGTACGGTACTGCGCTTTAGTTAGTGTACCGTATAGAGGTTGCCCACTACTAAGGTACAGTCCATACCTGTTAGTGCCTGCACCGCTGCAAACCTATTATAGGTTGGGACTCGAAGCTTGGGTAGAGATGGGGCGAGGCAGGGATCGCAGACGTTTGTGGCGCCTTTAGTATGTTCAAGGCGCAGGGGTAAAAGGTAAAAAGGTATGGATAAAGAAAAGAAAAGAAGAAAAAAGTATACCTAAGCGGATGCATAAAGATGGTGTCTTGATTTGGGCATCAGGCATTAGCATTAATTTTAGATTGGCATTTTGTCTCCGGTGAACGGATCGTTATGTGATCTGCAGATGAACACAGAGGAGACGTATAACCTGCTTTTTATGGAGGCTAGAATTTGACGTGAGATTACATTATCAGTATAGATTACCAGTATAGATGGGTACCCAATTGACCATCTCTCCGTATCTCAACAATGTAGTTAGGTCAGGTAGCATCGTGCACAAATATCAGTGGCTGCACTCCATCCCGAAAAGCTGGTATGCGGTGATGTGCGAGGTAACCGAGAAGCAACAAGGGATAAGATCCATGGCTGTCAACAGGAATCAGGGGCAGGCAGACACGCACTCACTCGCTCACTCTTTCACAGCCTCCTTCAACCTACTAAGTATTTTCTTCTCTCAACGCTTTACCCCATCGTATAAGTGAAGCCCCTGGCTATCCAATGGCTGTCCTGGTCCTCAATAAGCTTTCCGTTGTTAACAAGTCCGAGGTTTGCGAGGTCCGCAAGGTCGTAACGGACGGAATGTGGACGGACGAGAGGCCTTATCTTCTTTGCTTGTCCGGGGTCTAACAGAGAAAAGGTAAAATCTACCGATCAAGGTAGAGATTTTCCTCGCTTGAAGCCCGTCTTCAAACCTGAGAGTCGCAGTCCATGTGGAGAGAACCTGCACATACATATTAGTAGTATGTGGTACACATGCACATGCACCTCAATATCAAGTGACAAGCTCGCAAGCCAAGCCTACCACAACCAGATTTAAAGCCTAATTAAAGGATGGTTTTACGCATATTATCAAGAGAAGAGAAAAAGTGAGATACAGTATGCAATAGAACGGAAGAACGGCATGCAGTCATCACCCAATACAACCTCTTTGTTTCGTCTCATCTCTTTCCTTCTCCGCAATCGGCCGTAGCTTGGGTTCATGTTGGCTTTGATATCCATGTCCTGGATGGTATGGATGGATGGTTTGATAATGCAACCGATGTGATTGAATATCACAATTGACTTGGTGCAAGTGATAACAGAATCCTTGCTAGACGACAATTTGAACCTTCCATTCTGGGTACATGTTCCCCCTATGCCTTTCATTTTCACCTTTCAGACTCATCATGATATTTAGTCAGAGGTATTTCCCCCACACTCTACTAGATATAAGAGTACCTTAGTACTAGGTAGTAGTTAGCTGTTAACTTCGTCCGTATCTTAGTACCTTGGTAGTCTCGTTGCACAACTCTATCAACAAACTTTCGGTTCTTATTCTGTCCGCAGCATAACTAAAATCCAATTGAGTTCGGCGCACGGACAAGATACAATGGATCGAGACATAATTTATCACATCAGATCAGGTCAGCTTGAGTTTGCTCTACTGTGCACTATCAAAGGCTCGAGCCATCGTTTTTTTCCTTCCTTTTTACCACAACTTGGACGTTGTCTCAGTTGTATTAGGGCCAGTGCGGACGAACTGAGCTGTTCTATCTCCCGTCCGAGTCCGAGTCCATCCATGCTTAGGGCACGGTAACGCCGTTGACTGCACAGAAATTTTACGAGGGTTAGCAATAGCCTTGACGGACCCTGATCTTCAAGTCTCAGACACATGATCTGAGACTTTTTTTACTTTTTGGTTGTCCGAATTCCCATGTGGAAATCAGGTAGTCTCGACCAGGTGCGCAACGGCTGTTGAACATGGCGCGATCAACAATAAAGACGTGTCCGAGGTCCAAGGTTCGAAGACGAACAAGGCTGCAGTACGATCATGATCGTCGAGATTAGGAGAAAATAAATTGTGCATGGGTCGGGCTTGAATCACTGTTTCAGTTGAGCTGATGAGACCCTGAATGCGTTGAAGATTCCAGCTCAGACCTGTTTCCTGTACCCAAAGACCTGGCCGTCCATCCACCCTGTACCTTTGCCAAAATTCAATCATCTCCCGGGCTTGGGCGTGGATGTTTGGCCAGGTACCTAGTAGGTTTGTATTGTTGAACCTCAAACCGTTAGTGAGTATTTGTCGTTAGTAGACTTGATGACCTTCCGGGAAAGACTCGGTAGAACCAATTGGCTCTTTCCCCAGAAATACGCAATAACTCCCTTGAGTCACGAGACATGAGAAAGAAGTAATTATTGCCTTGTAGTTCCAAGTCGCAAAGTTTTAGATGACTCGACCATTTTGTTTTTATCATCTCAATTCGAATCTCACTTGTTTAAATTACCGCGTATATATCAACAAACCTCGCGCATATAGTGTTTTTACATTCGTTACTTTTTTCTTCCCACGCCTAAACCTAGCCGCCATGACTGTAACCAACGGCCGCAATGGGAACCCCTCCATAACCACAACCGGCCTCCATAGGGCTGAAGAAGTAGACGATGTGAGACAAACATACCTAAGCCCATCAAACTTGATTGGTCGCTGACGTTACACCGCCAGCTCATCGATGCCGTTCGTGGTCTCATCGTACCTTATATTAAGGCTGCTGATGATGCTGCGGCAGACCGTGCTACTGGAAATATTACACCCGACCCATCCGGGGTAAAGGACAATGTCTTGGTAGACTTTCAAAAACCCGAGCAACTTGCCCAGCGCCTCAAATTCTCTCTACCGAACCATGGACAAGGCAAGGATGGTCTGTTGGATATTATTCAACAAGTTCTAAAGAACAGTGTCAATACTTGGGATCAGGGCTTTCTCGATAAGCTTTATGCAAGCACGAATGCGGTAGGCGTTACCTTTAATTCCCTGTACTTCACAAAATGTATACTTATCAAGAGATTAGGTTGGTGTGGTATCGGACATGGTTCTGTCCGTCCTCAACACCAATGCAAGTTGTCAACGCCCGCTTCCTAAAATCAACAACTAACTTTGCCCAGCTGCATGTTTTCCAAGTCTCTCCTGCTCTCACCATCATTGAAAAGACTACAGCAAAGACGCTGGCCCACTTGTTCGGTTTCACCGGAGCACGAGCGGGTGGTATCTCTTGCCAGGGCGGAAGCTCTTCGAACCTAACTTCTCTCGTGGTTGCTCGCAACACTTTGTTCCCGGAGTGCAGAACCGAGGGTAATAGCAAGCATGATTTTGTGGTTTTCACAAGTGCGCACGGTCACTACTCGGTTGAAAAGAGTGCCATGATCTGCGGTATGGGTTCTAACAGCGTTTGGCCTGTTCCTGTGAATGAAGTCGGATGTATGAAGCCCGATGCTCTAAGAGAGTTGGTTCTCAAGGCTAAGTCCGAGGGCAAGACGCCCCTTTATGTCAACTCTACAGCGGGAACCACTGTTATGGGCTCATATGAACCTTTCGAAGAGATTTCAAAGATCTGTAAGGAGTTTGGTCTCTGGATGCATATCGATGCTAGCTGGGGTGGTCCGGCTATCTTCTCCCCAAAGCACAAGCATAAGCTCAACGGGGCCCATCTTGCTGACTCGTTGACGGTAAACCCTCATAAGATGATGAACGTCCCTGTCACCTGCTCATTCCTCCTGGGTCCTGACATGAGCATCTTCAACAAGGCTAACAGTACCGCCGCTGGCTACTTGTTCCACACAAACGATGGTGATGACTTCTGGGACATTGCAGACCTGACACTTCAGTGTGGCCGTCGTGGCGACAGCCTCAAGCTCGCATTGGCCTGGATCTACTATGGTGCGGCCGGGTTTGAGAAGCAAATCGATCACGCATTTGAGCAGGCTGCCTACCTGGCCAGCCTCATCAAGCAAAGCGACAACTTTGTCCTTGTGTCGCAAGATCCTCCTCCCTGTCTGCAAATCTGCTTTTACAACGCTCCTGGAGGAATCCTGCCCGACGAAAAGGATGAGAATACGCTGCGAACTAAAACAATGGTTGAGAGGATGATTCTTCGAGGATACATGGTTGATTATGCACCCGGACCCAAGGGCAGCTTCTTCCGTGTTGTGGTCAACTGTCAGACCTTGACAGGAACCGTCGAAGGCCTTGTAAAGGGTCTTGAGGAAGTTGGTCGCAAGTAGATAAAATATAGAATACGATGGCGTTTGTGATAGAAAGAGATGGAAACTAGGGCGCTCTTTGCTTGGACTAAAAATAGACCATACGCCATCATAGCTCACAATTGTTAAAAATAGATGACTATGAGCATTTTGTAGGTATATGGTGATATATAGCTCTCTTATTGCATCATATACGTATCTCTTCTTTTATTCTTCTTTCTTTCTCTATGTGTTTGTACACTCAAAATCCTAAATGTAATCAATGTGTTGGTGTATTTGTGTTACACTCACTTGTGGCTAACAGTAGTTATACGGATCGATACCTATACCCATTGACTTACTGTACCGATCACTTCTTCTTATCTAAGGAATATGAAAATTTACCACACAGCATCTATCAAATAGGAAGCGAATTGATCGCGAATCCCCCAAATTATTGGCTGCATTCAAATGTCTGCAATCATTTGACTTAACACTTATACAGGGTAGTTCGCCCGATAGGCTTATCGTTCAGGCTCCACTGTTTTATATCTTTACCAGCCTTCAACGTCACGAGCATCGCGTTCTCATCCTCACTTTCTGAGTTATCTTTCTTCTATCATAATGCCGCCCAAACGCATGACAGCGAACCCGGCGAAGCCAGCGCGATATCGCGCTGGTAAGCCCACGGGTGTAGAGTCCGATTCCGACTCTGACGCCAACGAAAACGAAGAGCCCACCGAGCCAGCGCTCCCACCACCACCAAAAGCGGCCAGCGCTGGAAAAATATCATCTGGCAACTTGGGGAAAGTTGACCTCGATGCGCGAAGAAAAGAAACACAGGCTGCTGAGGAACGAAGAATCGCGAAAGAGAAGGCAGAGCGTCTGGCCGTTGAAGAGGGTTTCGTGACAGAGGAAGAGGAGGAAGAGGAGGAGGAGGAGGAGGAGAGCGAGGAGGAAAGTGAATCAGAGGAGGAGAGTAGCGAGGACGAAGCGCCGCGGAGGAAGATGATGCAACTAAAGTTCGTACCGAAGAACAAACGAGGAAATGGCAAGGACCCTGAGCAGGAGGCGGAAGAAGCACGACAAGCTGAAGAAGAGGCCCGCAAGAAAGCCGCCGACGAGCTTGTAGAAGAACAGATCAAGAAAGACCTTGCTGCGCGCGCAGCAGGCAAAACGCACTGGGTAGACGACGATGCCGAAGCCTCGGATGTGGACACAACAGACGGGCTGGACCCGGAAGCTGAAGAAGCAGCCTGGCGCGTCCGCGAACTCAAGCGCTTGAAGCGTGCGCGTGCCGTTATCGAAGAGCGCGAAAAGGAGCTCGCGGAAGTTGAGCGCCGACGTAACCTAACAGAGGAAGAGCGACAAGCCGAAGACGAAGAATTCCTGGCGAAACAAAAGGAGGAGAAGGAGGGCAAGGGCACAATGGCCTTCAAGCAACGCTATCTGCACAAGGGTGCCTTCTACCAGGAAGAAATGAAGGAAGCTGGGTTGGACAAGCGAGACATCATGGGCAGTCGTATCCAAGACGATGTGCGGAATCGTGAAGCCCTTCCAGAATATTTGCAACTTCGCGACATGTCCAAGCTGGGACGCAAGGGTGGGACAAAATACAAAGATATGCGCACTGAAGATACGGGTCGATGGGGAGATATTGGTGATGGCCTAAAGAGAGGCGGTGGACGTTATGAAGACGACGAGCGTTTCAGACCAGACGACGATCGGTTCCGTCGGGATGAGCGGAGCGCTGGCGGCGCAAACGCCATTCCCCTCGGCGATCGCAAGAAGGATGACCGACGACAGAGAGATGATGGACACAGTCGACTAAGATCGCGGTCAAGGTCACGATCGCCGCGGCGCGATAGAGATAGAGATGATTACAGACGTCGCAAGCGAAGTACGTCGCGCGATGATGAGCGTTACGACAGCGACAAGAGACGCAGGGTGGACGACAGGTAGACACTATGGCCTGGTCTTAATACACTATTAATAATACCCCCAATCACAACTATCTGTGCCTCGAATTTTGCTCTCTCGTTAGATTACTCATAGCTTTGCACTTATCTATCCCATTCTATATTCTGACAATCTCAACACGGGCACGCTCGAATATCTGATGGCCGGCCATCGCATCGCCACTTCCACCAGACACCGCTGGAGGATATAATGTCATGCGTGCGTAAGTGCCAGCGCCACGACGCTTTGACAGATATCCGGGGTTGATGAGGAGGACACTTTCAACGACCTATGATACAGTAAGTAAGATATACCTGGAGACAGATACAAGAATCATACCTTTGCAAAAGGGGGCAACAAGCTAGGCACAACCATCACATCTGGCCTGACATTCACCATCTCGCCCAGCTCCAGATAGCTCAGATCTAGTGCGGCACCAGTAGCCATGCCGTCTTCTGTGCCGGTCTTGGGAAGCTTGGAACGGTCTGTAGGGGGGAACAGGGGGAAATAGTGTCGCTGCTCAACAAGATATCGACAAAGGCGGCCCATAAGATCTCCACCGGGTTGCGATCCGCCGCGGGATACAACCTCTTCCGACCGCAGTTGAGAGAGGATATCCTGTGATGAAATACCAAGCACGACTTCGTTGATAGATAAAGTCATGGGATTTGTCACGATGCGAACGGCTTTGGGAAGACCAAGTTCTTTGCGAGGGATGGTATCTTGAGGCCAGGAGACGTGTTTCGAAAGGACATCTCGAACTGAGGGAACAAGCACAACGGTGATATGGGGATTCGAGGATGCTAGGCGGTTAAAAGCAGGGGCAACGAGGTACTTGAACACAGTCGACATAGTAGCTGTGTCAGGGTCAAAGTTTGCCTCTTCAGGAAGATCGAAATCACCTGTTGCAATGAGAGGGTGATCAATATCGAGAAAAGGTCCTGTGAGGACAAGCGCATCTGCATAAGTATCGGCTGCTTGGCTGCAAAGTGCATGAAGAGGCTCGAAATCAAGATTGTCGTCGGCCGTGTACGGGCCAGAAGCATATAGAATGTTCAAAGGTGCAGGCTCTGAATCCTCGTCCATCGCATCTGGGCCACCACGTAACTTCTCACGATGCGCTTCAAGCGCAGACGTCGAAGAGGCAGCGCTGGGAAGAAGAGGCATGTCGAGAACCTCCTTGACGACGAACTCGCTTCCCGAGGCATTGGTTCCTCGGAAAGCGACGATCTGACCAGGGAAGAAGCTCCAGGAGCGAATGCTGTCCATCTTCAAAGGTACTCTCAAGCCCATTCCCGTTCGTCTTGAAGTCTCCAGCACCAGTGATGCAGCATTGAGTTTCCCCTCTGACGAATCAGATGCAATTCGTCCAACAGCGACAACCTCAGTAGTACTTTGTGCCGCAGCACTTCCAAACTCGCTCTCGTCAATCTTGTGATGTTGCTGAGCAAGAGCCATAAAGTTATCAATCCGGTCGTCGAGAATCTCACTGGCTTCGGAGAGCTTCATAGCCAATGGTTTGTATCCCAACTTCTTTTGATCCGAGGCGGCTGTAAGTTTCACTCGAGGTTCGGAGAAGGGGGCGATTGGTGGCTCGGCTGCGTTGAGACGGTCGTTGAGAATCTCTATGGTTTCTCCTGGGTTTGCTCGATCGCTAAAGGATGTAGGTCTATGTTTCGTTAGCATACTAAGTGCCACGAATGAGGTATATGAACATACGGGAGACTGTTTAAGGATTTGAGTTGATCGTTCATCCCCTTTGCTGGTGAGCTTGTCGACCCTTTTGGTGCATCCAGCTTCTTCTTGATTGCACTTCCTCCCGAAGTACCACGATTCAACTTGGATCCAGAAGCTGGCGTACTGGGCACAAGCCCACCGAGCATACCAAAGACATCTCCGCCCTTGTTCCCGCCCCTGGGCGCACTGGCAACCTTCCTCTCTGTCTTGACCTGAACTTTTCGGTGGCTGTTTTCGAGTTCGTCCTGGATGTTCTGCTTCAGGTTACGTAGAGCCTCGAGGTTTAGACTCTGAGCATCGATATCGAGCTTTATACAATACGATTCCCACTTGAAGAAAAGATCCTCGGCCGACAAGCCATGCAGGCGCATGATGGACTCCAGCTCGCTGATGACATCGGGCTCGAGCGGCTTGTTGGGGGAGAAGCGGTCTTGAATTTCGGCGCCGGCCATTTTGGGCGACAATAGATATGGTGGGAGGTAATTGGTAACGGGGTGCAATTGAGACACAATATAGTGTCGTATCTTTGTTTGAAGAAGATCGTCTTGAGCTGGTTAAAATGTTTGGAGGGGCCTGAAAGTGGGCGCGATTAGACGCGTCGTATCATAGGTAACTAAATTCCGAGCGCGTTAAGTGGGTGGTCGATAAGATTACAGTGCAAGTCAGGTCGATACGTGGGTGCATAGCACAGTCAACGTTTGGAGAATCAGAACAGTACCTAGGTAGAATGGGAGTAAAGTTGTAAAGTTTGTTAACCATTTATTGTAATTCCTCTGTAAATCGCATCTAAAAAAGGCCATTTCTTAGCCACTATCAAGGTATCGTATCGTGACCGTAATCGGAATAGCAAGCGCCGTTGCTTTCGTGTCTTTGCAAACCCACCAAACGCCGTCTACTTTGTATGTACTTGTTCAAATCAAACATCCAGTTCTGTCATGCTCATGGTGTACCTGTTGACCAACAGAGCTGTAAAAATACTCAAAACACGCTTTCATAAAACAGTTGTTACTTTTCCTTTTCGGCCGTGGTTTTATCCTTTTCAGTCGTACCCCATTCAGCCCAGATATTATCTGAACCTCCGTACGAGAAAGATAAAGAACCGTCTTTTGTTGGGGAACTTTGCAAGATGCCATCAGTGCTGAGGAAGTTGCCAAATTCGACCAAGTGGGAAGGGTCTGCATCGAGTAACGGAAGACTGGAAAAGTCAAAGTTGGTGCCGTTTAAATCAAAGTTCGGCTCGGACAATAGTTGTGTGATGGTTCTGCTCAAGGGAGTGTCGAGAACGTTATCGAGCTTGCTTTCAAGGTTCAGCCGCGGGCTACGCCTAACGCTCGCAGGGCTTTTGGCTGGTGTTCGTTGCAGTAGCGCTTGTTGATTAGGAGACAGCATATCTCTCACTGATCGAAGAGAACGTGATACGCTCCGTGACACGCTCCGTGTTATGGGGCGGTGACTGGGCGTCGGACGAGTTGGTGTCTTAAACAGTGCTGAGTCCGTGCCGATCTTGGATTTAGGTGGTGGTGTTGAAGGTCGAGCAGGGCTGTTGAACAGCGCCTCGATGGCATCATCAATATGTCCGCCATGGTAAGTCTCGAATGCCATATTTTCTTTGCCAGTAGCCTCCTTGTTATGTCGACTGTCGTTGATTTTAGCCACATTGACGTTCAACTCTCCAAGGGTCTTCTGTGCTCCTTCTTTACGAGGGGACGGGAACAGCAGGCGTCGCGTGCTTCCAAGCTCCTCGTCAAGGTCCATTTCGATTGGGCTCTCGGCTGTTCCAGTACCTCGAGACACTCTGGAATGGGTCGACCCCGGGACTGACTGGCTCATGTCCTTAATATACCGTCCGTCATCCGCCATCAAGTTGAGCATATTGCTCATGGCCACATCCTCATTAGCCGCTGTATCCATCGAGCGCGCATCACACTGCTTAGGAGATGATTGCTGGATTGGACCAAGGGGATCTGTAGCAGGATACACTTGTGAGGTAAGAGCAGGAGCAGGCACAGAGGTACTCTTAGTACGAGATCTTTTCGCTTGGGAATCAGGACCTGCTGATGATCTCTTCTTTCGACTTTGCCCTAAGTGCCCAAAGGTATTATCCCATTTGTCTGGAGGGCGGTGGTCGTGATATTTGGTAATCCAGATACCACAGGGATTGCAGAGGAGCTTCTCCGACCATTTACTGCGATCGTCGTCAAAGCCAAGTGTTTTCTTAATAAGCCGGTGAGACAAGGGCTTCTTATCCTCCCCACGTTCCAGGATTTCAATGGCAGTAATTCTTCCAGGTTTCTCCGAGTATTCCACATATTCTGGGATTCCTTCATGCTCCTGAACCCAAATCTTGCGCCAAGTAGGAGTTTCAATAGCACCACAGTTGGTGCAGAAAGGGGGCATCTCGCCGGCTGCGATTGCCGACTCCAGTCGTTGCTTGATCGAATCCTTCTTGACTTGATTCTTGTTGGACTTGTAAGGGGGAGACGAGGGCATGGGGGGGAAATCGCTCTGCGGGAAAATAACCCCTGGGAGACTAGGTAGAATATTGGCAACTAGAGATGTCTCTGATGGCCCAACAGGGTCACTGGCGGCAACCATCCCATGGATATTGACCGCTTTGGAGCGGCGAAGGCAATCTGGAATCTCTGTTGAAGCACGAGGTTCGACACTAATAGATTGAGAGAGTGAAGATGGTTCAAGAGGCTCGCTGCCTGGCACAGAAGGCAAGGCTAAGACTCCTGCGGACTGTGAGCGACCGAGCTGTCGCGGTGCTCGTGGCTTGGGTCTGACATTGCCAGCACTTGATTTTGAAATAGCTAAAGATCCTTGAGTAGATTGGGTAGTATCGGTAGATGTGGTAGGCTCAGAAGAACTAGAGACCGCGCGCACTAATTCAAAAAGCGCATCCTCTTCAACCGGCTGAGCCGACTGTTCTGTCTGAGGCTGAGTCACGGTTGCTGGCGAGGATACAGAAGCAGGCACTGGGCTGTTCTTCTCAGGAGCGTCTGTGGTAGGAGGGGGCGTTGGGGCGAGTGTTGGTGGTTCATGTGGATTTGTAGGTCGTTCTTGAGGAGGGTTTCTAGTCGGTTGGGGCTTGGGGATTTTCTTTGCAGTAATAGGTTCTGAAGGGGGAGGGCCAGCGGGGGTCGATGTTGGTTGGGGAGTGTTGAAGTTCTGGATATGGACAAGGCCCTGACCATCGGGGCCATCTTGAATGCGGAAAACTTGAGTTGGGATTCCGGTGCTGTCGATGTCTTCCATCACTTTCTGGGGTTGGTGCTGGCGAAACTGGCTCTCTTTGGCTGGCTGCAAGATAGGTTCATCGAACAGATCGTCGGTCTCATTGTCCATGAAACTCGATGCTTGTCGTTGTAGGGACGGCATTGGAGGTAAGACGGGGCTGGAAGGGGGTGGACTAGATCGCATGAAGGATGCTGTCGGTGGCAATGGGGGAGATGAGCGCATATCTTGTGGGCTGTCCTCTGAGAAAGCTGGGGTTTCAACAGGTGATTCAGGAGAGCGGCCGTCCTCTTGACTCGGTGACAAGGCACGAAGAGGCCTTGGGGGAATCTGGTTGCTGATGGCAGCACCCAACTCCTTCCTCATCGATGACTCCCTCCGAGGCTTCGGTCCTTTTGGGCCGGCCTGAGTAGGGCCACCAAGAGGTCCTCTATCTGGGACGGGTGTAGGAGCCCGGGGAACTTCTTGTAGATGGTTTCCGGCCACCATCTCATTGCTTGCAACTGGGCGGAAATTTCGAAGCGAGCCAGCGGTACTAGCGGTGACACGAAGAGATTCCGGACCAGAAGTGAAAGGATTGGGGGCGGCTTTTTCGACTCTGGTTGGCTTGGCCCTTTTTGCAGCAGGTCCTGTACCACCATCCTCACCTTCTGTGCCATCTTCGTATCCAGATGTGTTTCCTTCGGTAGGCTTCTTTCGTGGCCTACCACGAGGCCTACCCGTTGGCGGTTTCTTTCGGGAGTTTCTGCTCGAGGGCCTGGATTTCGGGTTTGCTGTGGTTGCTCCGGTAACAGGCATAGGGGCTATTCGCTGAATATCTGGTCCAGAGTTGGCCTGTTCCATGGTTTGACCGACGAATGAACTTCTTCTTTCGTTTGTGCTAGACATTGGTCCTGCCTGGGACAGGGCAGGCGAAGCGACCCGGGACACATGTCCGGTGTGTCCAAAGTTGGGGTTTGATTGTATAAAAGAATTCCATTCTGCACCGGGCGTCATTACAGTTTCAGCAGGCCTTGCCGATTGTAATGAGACAGGCTGTAGAGGAATCTGCTGCATGTCCATCGGCTGCATATCAACGGCCGGTTCAGGCCTTAGAACCCTACCTGCAGCGGAAAACTTGAGTTTGACCTCGAGTGTCTCACGGTTCCCTCCACCAAAGACAGCAAGGACGTTCTTGGTGACCCGTCCAGTGACCATCTTGGGGAGCTGAGTCATCCAGTCACAACGCATGGAGTCGAGTGCCCACGATAGCATGCCTTGTCCGACTAAAGGAGTATCTGGTTCCGAGTAGTCGAGTGCGTAAATTGTGAAGTCGCCTTCGCTGTCCTGGCTCGAAAGTTCGGGGCTGCATTCTGTGACTGCCTGCAGACAGGCTCGTAGGTCGACGATGCCGATAGAATTTCTTTCATCGAGGGGAACTGTCTGCACGTAGAGTGTCTGTGCTGATCGAGCGAGGCAATTGATTTTGGCCTCCTTATCGAAGGTGTAATGCACCTTGACTGCACATCAGGTTAGCGAGGCCACAACCGAACGCAGTTATTTTGCATACGACCCATAGGTCTCACTTGGACACCCGATTCATTGAGCTCGTTGTTCTGCTGTGTTGTCTGACTGGTCTGATGGCAGCCGCCTTGAGAGGCATTGGGTGTTTGTGATGCCATGGCGATTATTCCCCGGAGGGAAGAGGTCAAAGATGGCCGTCAAGGCGGTCAATCGCTATCAACCCCGTATATGTGAAAAGATTCTGTACTTGGTGTTCAAAGAGGTCTGAGTTTAAGAGGAGAGTCGAGAAGAGAAGAAGCAAGCAAGCAGAGCAAGCGAGATGGGAAGTAAAACAGTGGAGATTACAATGATGAGTACTCCGTAGTGGGGAGAATTAATGCTTGAACTCGTTGGCCGGGACGTGATGTGATCTATTCAAATCCGGTGGCGGGCGTCATGTTCGTGACGCGCTTTAACCCGCCAAAGTCGCGTCGTGAAGCAAGGTGGATCGAGTTTAAGTGCCTGCCGATCGAGGTGCGCGCTGGCTAGACAACGCGGGGAAAAAAAAGAACAAGCGAGAGACTAGGGAGGGGGGGGGGCG